>SCLH01001304.1:151646-185752 GCA_004367855.1 Oikopleura vanhoeffeni | reverse complement strand
GTGGCTACGCATTCTAACCAAAAAGTGATAAAGGGATATGGCACGAAATTTTTTTTGTGAACTAAGAATTCTTGTGTACTTTTTTGACCCAAAATAATAAGGTTTCTAAGGACCTGAATGGTTTTCTTTATTATTTTTTATTATTATGTTTATAAATACTAAGACTTCTTATAAGACAGTGGCAACCATCGATAATTAAAAAAATACAAAGTTCCTATTTTTCCCGAGTTTATTAGCTTTCATAAGATGTCAAATTAGAATATTCCTGAAAGAATTTATATTTTTTAACGCTACGGCGGTTCTAAATCAGAGGTCTTTAAATTTCACGGTTCTATTTCAACCAAATCATAAATTTTAATTTAAAATCTCGTGCTTTTTCGGAAAAAAGCTGAATAAGAGCCTATTTCGAACATTTTAATGATTCAAAGTAGATGTTTTTAAATAATTCAAAAAACATTTGATTTTTCGAAAAAGATTTCCAAACAATATTTTGGAAGATTAAAAATATATTTTTGGTTGATCATAAAAACTTCGAACTTTTTGTTTGAATTTTTAAAAGTTATTTTGAATTTTTGATTGCAATTTTGAATTATAAATAAAATTTTGGGATAATTTCCTGAAACTTTGAAGTTTGGTTAAAATTTGCGATAATTTTATGTTTTATGTGAAATTTTGGTGGTATTTTTAAAGTTTTTTCGGTAAGTACTGTATAAGTACAGTATGTGATAATTTCATTGCTATGATAATTTATCATTACGGAAAATTTTTGAATTGCTAAAAGTGTGAATCAAATTTAGTAAGATTTCGAAGAAATAAAAAACGTCTTTTACCAGCCAAATCTCAATCATAATCTCACACCTACGCAGTCGCGCACTTATAACAGTATGAGAAATAAAGTAATTAACCTAAATAAATATATACGGCTCAGCAACAGTTTTGGTAAAAAGCTCTGGTGTTGCCCATTGCAAACAACTACTGTATGACCTCCTTCTTTCAAAGTAATTTGCAGTAAAAACCTAATGCGCCCACGCAATTTTATACAAATCGTGAATTTGCATTTTTATTCAAAATCCTCTGTGATAAATGAAAATATTTTTAATCAGAATTTATGGTAATAAACAAAATACAGTGGGTGAGACCAATGGGCAACAGCGTAGCACCCAATTCATATGTGCATGCTAAGTAGTATCCTCTGCATACTAAGGATACTCTGTATACTAAGGATACTCTGTATACTAAGGATACTCTGTATACTGCGTCCACTGTGCATACTACATTGCATACTGTGCATACTCCATAGGTGTGTGTAGGCGTGACTACGCTGAAGACAATTAGATCATGTATCAACCAATAAGATACGAGTTGACCAAAAAAAAACTCATACAATTTGGACCTATTTTTGTAATTAAATTTTTTGAGCTATCTAAAAACTTGATCGGATAAGTCGTTCTCAATAACAGTTTGGAAACGCCATTCACTAAAGAAAATCACTTTAGTTAGGAAAAAAGTACCGATAGGGTATAAATAATCGCTTGTTTTTTGTGTATCTACAAAGGGCCTTTACTTTGGCGTTCTTGGTTGAACTTTCGAAACTCTTATTACTCAAAGAACTGACATTTGGCGCTCTTATTAGTCAAAACAGGGTCAAACGCGAAAGTAGAGGCCTTTACAGGTATTGGGGATTTAAGATACCTATTTCAGCTTCTGTTTTGATCACAATGGTGGATTTCGAATACGATAAGACCTTTGTGAAATCGATGGTCTCAGAATTCTTTAATTGTGTGCTCAGTGTGTTCATCGTAGGCGAAAACCAAGTCTGAGATATATTTTTTTTAAAACTCACCACAAGGTGGCAGGACGCGTTGAAAGTTCAAAAAATTAAAAATATATGCTTCATTGAAAAAATCCAAACTTACAAGGATGCTGAAACACTAAAAACTTTTAGAATTATAATCACGCGTAGGCGCTAGCTAGCTAATAAGTTTTAGATTTATTTTGGTATTTTTTTATTTTTTTAACTTTTACTCGTAGACTTTAGAAGTGAGTCTGTACTCAGACTTGATTTCTGCCATCTAGCTGCCATTCTAAAAATCAAGCCATATAAGCAAAGTTTCATTATTAAAAAAAAATTTAATTTTTTTTAAATACAATTCAGCCAATTTGCAATACAATTAAAAAAAAACTTTGCGCATAAAAAGGCATAAAAACGCATAAAAAGGCATTTAATAGGGATAAGAAAATAAAAAGTTGCGAAAATGACCTCCAGTTACACACAAAACTGCAATAATAAGATGAAATTAACCTTTATTTATATTTCAAACTACCTCATATTAAACTTCGAATGATTAGCTATTGCTCTGCTCAAAAAACATTATAATTTGTTTACAAAATTTTGTAGTAAAACGGCTCTTAAATTGTTATGGCATATTGTATTTCTCGTTCAAAGTCAAGGTCAATTTCAAGTTCATCGTATAAACTTGAAAGTACCACCAAAATATTCGGTAGGGTCGACTTTCTCATGAAAATATTAAGAACTATGGGTCAATTATGTACTTAAAGGTCACTAGAGAGCAAAAATGGTCAAATTTCAGAGGGGATTTTTGCTCTCTGGCGCTTTTTCAGTACAAAATTGGCCCACAGTTGCTAATATTTTCATCAAAAAATCGACCCTTCCGATTNACTACTGTATGACCTCCTTCTTTCAAAGTAATTTGCAGTAAAAACCTAATGCGCCCACGCAATTTTATACAAATCGTGAATTTGCATTTTTATTCAAAATCCTCTGTGATAAATGAAAATATTTTTAATCAGAATTTATGGTAATAAACAAAATACAGTGGGTGAGACCAATGGGCAACAGCGTAGCACCCAATTCATATGTGCATGCTAAGTAGTATACTCTGCATACTAAGGATACTCTGTATACTAAGGATACTCTGTATACTGCGTACACTGTGCATACTACATTGCATACTGTGCATACTCCATAGGTGTGTGTAGGCGTGACTACGCTGAATACAATTAGATCATGTATCAACCAATAAGATACGAGTTGACCAAAAAAAACTCATACAATTTGGACCTATTTTTGTAATTAAATTTTTTGAGCTATCTAAAAACTTGATTGGATAAGTTGTTCTCAATAACAGTTTGGAAACGCCATTCACTAAAGAAAATCACTTTAGTTAGGGAAAAAGTACCGATAGGGTATAAATATTCGCTTGTTTTTTGTGTATCTACAAGGGGCTTTTACTTTGGCGTTCTTGGTTGAACTTATTTTCTAAACTCTTATTGCTCAAAGAACTGACATTTGGCGCTCTAATTTAATCAAAACCGGGTCAAACGCGAACGCGAAAGTAGAGGCCTAGTGATACCAATCTTTGATAGTGACTGCACACTTGTCTGTGCAAAATAGTACGTTATTTTTCTGTTTAATGATAAATACAGTTTATTAATGTAGAAAAACGTTTTCAGGTTACCAGGTTGACTGTGTTTGCATAAACAATGCTTTTTTCGGTCATTTACTTATTATGCCTTTTTATTCAGCTGTATTTAGAAACTTGGTAGACCAAAAAGTATTCTTCGCTGCTTCCGAAAATGTTTCCATAATATAAGTTTATTAATGATTCTTACATATTTGTTTTTATTTTAAACTTTTAAATATTTTTTGAGTTTTGGAAAACTTTTTCGGAAATTTGCAATTCTGCTTTACAGGTATTGAGGATTTTAGATACCTATTTCAGCCTCTGTTTTGATCACAATGGTGGATTTCGAATACGAAAAGACCTTTGTGAAATCGATGGTCTCAGAATTCTTTAATTGTGTGCTCAGTGTGTTCATCGTAGGCGAAAACCAAGTCTGAGATAAATTTTTTTAAAACTCACCACAAGGTGGCAGGACGCGTTGAAAGTTTAAAAAATTAAAAATATATGCTTCATTAAAAAAATCTTTGCGTTATAATAATTCGACAAGCTGTTAGTGTTTTCAGAATCCTTGTGAGTTTCCCTTGAAACGATTTTCTCAAAATTTTAAAATTCGACCCAGGGTTGAGGAAGTTTGAATTCAAATTTCAACTTACACCTCTTGTGATACCCTGTGGTCGAATTTCAAAATAAATCAAAAATCGTTCCTAGGAAAACTTACAAGGATGCTGAAACACTAAAAACTTTAAGAATTATAATCACGCGTAGGCGCTAGCTAGCTAATAAGTTTTAGATTTATTTTTGGTATTTTTTTATTTTTTCAACTTTTACTCGTAGACTTTAGAAGTGAGTCTGTAATCAGACTTGATTTCTGCCATCTAGCTGCCATTCTAAAAATCAAGCCATATTAGCAAAGTTTCATTATTAAAAAAAAATTTAATTTTCTTTAATACAATTCAGCCAATTTGCAATACAATTAAAAAAAACTTTGCGCATAAAAAGGCATAAAAACGCATAAAAGGCATTTAATATGGATAAGAAAATAAAACTTGCGAAAATGATCTCCAGTTACACACAAAAGTGCAATAATAAGATGAAATTAACTTTATTTATATTTCAAACTACCTCATATTTAACTTCGAATGATTAGCTTTTCCTCTGTTCAAAAAACATTATAATTTGTTAACAAAATTCTGTAGTAAAACGGCTCTAAATTGTTATGGCATATTGTAGTTTTCTCGTTCAAAGTCAAGGTCAATTTCAAGTTCATCGTATAAACTTGAAAGTACCACCAAAATATTCGGTAGGGTCGACTTTCTCATGAAAATATTAAGAACTATGGGTCAATTATGTACTTAAAGGTCACTAGAGAGCAAAAATGGTCAAATTTCAGAGGGGATTTTTGCTCTCTGGCGCTTTTTCAGTACAAAATTGGCCCACAGTTGCTAATATTTTCATCAAAAAATCGACCCTTCCGATTTTTTTGAGGGTACTTACAAGTCTCTAAGATGAATGGTAATTTGATATACGATAAACCATATTATATGGTCCATATACGGTAATTTGAAAAAGCACTCAAATTACGTCAAAAACATTTGTTGATGAGCTTCAAACGTTTTTAAGATTTTTTCTCATTACATCAAATTGCGAATAAAATCACGTGACGAAATAATCCATAAATAAGCTTTGGAGTATGTCATAAATAAATCCCTATTTCTTAAAAAATAAGATCACGTGACGTTTTTGGAGAATGCCGTTATGTTCAAAATTTTAGATTATGTGTTTATTAGTCCTCAAAATTTTTCGGCGTAATTTGACTAGTATTTGTCTACTTGAGCAAAAACCTTATTTCTTAATTTAAAGGTCACGTGATCGTTTTTTGACTTTGATGTAATTGATAAAAAGTCTTTAAAACTTCTAAAGAACATCTTCGAATTTTTCAAAAATGGATTTAAGCATCTTTTGAAAAAAAACAGAACTATTTTGGCTGACCTTATTTTTTGATTATACGGTCACGTGATCATTTTTGGGCTATGGTGTAATGAAGAAAAAGTCTTAGAAATTTTTTTTGATCACGATGAAAGGTGTTATTTGGTGATTTCAAATTTTTTTGCAAAAAATAAGTACTGTAATACAGTATAAATTTTCAAATAAAAAAACACAAATGTCATTTTGTTTTATAGTTGATCGATAACTTTGTAACTGATCTTGTCATTAATGATTAGGCATCGTAAAATACGATTAAATGGTGAATGGCATGCCATGGCATGCCATGGCAGCTGGATGGCAGAAATCAAGTCTACGAGTTAAGGGTCATTTTCGTGATCTCTGGTGACGATGTGCCAAATTGAGACATTTTCGACGTCCAAAATTTGATACCCTCGAAATTTGAACTTACACCTGCTGTGAGACCCTGGAGTCGAATTTCAAAATTTTGAGAAACTAATTCCTAGGAAAACCCATAAGGATTTTGTAAACACTAACAACTTGTCAAATTATAATAACGCGATTATTTTTTCAATGAAGCATAGATTGTCAATTTTTTGAACTTTCAACGCCTCCTGCCACCTTGTGGTGAGTTTTAACAAATATCTCAGAATTGGTTTTCGCCTAAGACGAACACACAGTGCACACAGAGCACAAAATGAAAGAATTCTGACACCATCGATTTCACAAAGGTCTTATCGTATTCGAAATCCACCAATGCATTTAAACTATTTCAATTCCATATCTGAACAAAATCCAATCCTCACAAAAATGCTATTATATCCTTTAAAAATTTTCCAAACTTCCTTTTTTAATTCTAGTATTCAATTTTAGTATTTTGAATTTGAAACTTGCTAAAAACTTCATTCTTTGACAATGAAAATAAATCGAAACGTTAGAAATTTTGTTTTATAATAATTAATTATTAATAATGTAATTTTTAGTGATCTTTTACCAGAATTAACAAGCAATTTTAGACAAATTTCCAAAAAAGATCCTAAAGAAAAATTGAAATTTACATCAGTTTAACTGATTCAGTTATCAAACTTTTCAAATAAGATTTTTTACGGAAAGTTCACAAAACAAACCAATATTTATGATGTTAAACAAAATGAATTGATCTTAATAGTTGAAGTACACAAAAAGTGAAATCTCGATCCGGTCAAAATTGTCAATGAAACTTTTTACCCTATTTCAAATATTTGTTCTTATAATAATAATTGATAAATATCAGGGAATGTGGGACTTACTTTTTTGGGTGTTCCAAGATGATTGTAGCTTCACAAACAATTTTTAATATTTGTTCCTTAAACTGGGTGTTATAATTTAAGTTGTGTATTTATTTAGCTGCTTTTAGAAATTTTGTAGACCGAAAATACAAAAATTAGCCTGAGACTAAAAATTATTAATTTTTAACCCGGACACCACAAACTCCGAATTTCCGGAAATAGTTTTATTGACTTTTAACTCAAGACATAAAACTTATCATACTTACTAAACAAGGACAAACTTAAGGGGGTGGTCAACGCATATCTGAACAAAAATGTCTAATGAGGTTATTTTTTCTAGAAAGTTCAAACCTGCATATTTTCTGCATTTGAAATCAATAAGTGGTATTTTTAGAGTCTTGTACTAGTAGTAAGTTACTACCCTCAAAAGTACTATTCTAGAAAAAAGTTTTTTTTTTGGAAATTTGATTTTGAGTTTTGAGACTTAATTTTTATCGCAAAAATATAAAAATTATATTTTCTGATACTGCATTGAATTCTGCGTCCGATAGGTTATGAAAATTTAATTTTTAATGAAAATTGACAGAAAATATTGTTTTTCCGACTAAAATTTAATTTTGACATGTGACTTCGACCTTTCTGGAAGAGAACTAAGAGGTTATATCAAAATTCTGTGAGATCTGTGCTACGGAAGAGTGTTTGGCCTTTGTGATTATATTGATCAAAAATATGAAATTCGAAAATTAAGGGCTACGTTATACTTTGAAAAAACGTGATTTTCAGGCCAAAATAACCGTTTTCTCTAGATTTCACGCGCTATGATTTTTTTGATAATTCCTTGAGATCAGTGGTATGGGTATTATCAACTGTCATTTTAGAAAATAAATCAAGTCCGTACCATTAAACTCCGGGCTCAGTTAGGTTTTCCTTTTTCATAGAAAAATTTTTCAAACGTCATTTCCGGCGGAAGTGACAATCAATGCAATCAATTTCGACCCTGACTCGACGCCTATTGACTCAAATATTTCATTTCTGGTGGTTTTATATTTTTCTTGTATCTACATTCAGCGTGAAACCGATTACAAAACTACGTTTTTGGCAAATTTTTCGATGACCACCCCCTTAAGAAACTAGTACAGATCCATAAGATTTGGCTAAACACCTAAACGCTATTCGGGAACGCAAAAAAATGCACGCGTCCAAACGGCGTAGAAATAATAACCTCACAAACTTGTTATCAAAATGTGTAATAGAGTGCGCAATTTTATTCTCAAAAATCGTGTTTAATATTTTTTCCAATTATTTTTGGGAGATTTTCGTGAAATGTTTTTTAAATTGATAACGTAAATACGATGTAAATATTGGATCAAAATTCTAAGGAAGTCATGTTCAGGAATTTATTTAAGGATCCTTGTTAAATTTAATTTGTTAATTTTTTAATCGCGAAAAAGAACCTCGAGTAAAATGGAGAGAGCCTGATGGTTCAATTCATTCTTATGCGCTCGCTCATTGGCTACTTACACAATAAATCCCATACAAAAAAGACCGTTTTCAGAAAATTTAAAATTTTCCTTTAATTTTCATCAATTATTTCTAATAGAAATTTTCTATAACTGAAAATATTTTTGGCAATTTGAGAGAGGACTTTTATTTTGAAAACGTGAAAAATTGAGAACCTGCTCAATTTTAGGAATTGTACTGTAGTTTACAGTCTGTAGATTTGTATCACCGAAATTGAAGGCATAAAATGATCACGTGATAGTCAGACATTTTTTCGAAAAATGCAACAAAATCTAAATTCAAATAAAGATTTTGATTACTGAAAACTAGTACAGTAGTAATGCAGTTTTAGATATTCATATTTATCAATCACCAAAGAACTTTATTGAAAAATTTTAAAAGTTGGTGATAAAGTCAAATTTAATATTTAAGGAACCATATGTCATTATTTAATATCTTGTTTTACCAATTTTTTTATAACGTTTAGTTGGATTTTAATTTGTTTTGCTGTCCATCACAATTTTCATAATTGCCGATCTGCAGCAGATCATCTGCTATAAAATCGATGTAACAAATTCTGAAATAATACGATTATATTTTCTTAAAATATATCAAAAAAAGCTCAATTATTTGTATCAAAAATGGTATTTTTAGAATTTTTTGTATTTAGGTAATATCAAGATTACATGCTTCTATAAAGCATCCTTAAAAACATTTACTTATAAGAACCACAAAAGCCTTAAATTTGAATACGACCGAAATACCACAAATTCTAAAAATACGATTTGTGGTCGAAATAATTAAGCGTTTTAAATATATTTTTCACTATTTTCGGGTTGACTTAATTATGAAGCCATAATAGTTCGAAATTCAACAAAAGTTTATAAACTACTAATCTAACAACTTAGAAAACCAGACAATCATAGTAGGCTCGCATGCGTTAAAATTAATAGAAAGAAACCATTATATTTTGTTTGAAATAATTTTCTGTGAAAATAGGTCAAACCAAAGTCACAAGCAGAAAGTCAGTCAATTCTGTTATTATTATGTCGGTCGGCTTAATATTTCGAGTTGAAATAATCAGGATATTTTTTTTGAAAGACCCGTCGATAATATCTGAGGTGGAAACGGAACTTGTTTTGAAACGCAGGTCGTTCCAGCATAATTAAGCTGGTCAACCCGAAAATTTTCGGACGATTTGTTTCCATTTTGTTTAGAATTGGAAATTTTCAGTTCACTTCAAATGGTCGGGAAACCTTCAATTGGCCGCCAAAATACGGCTTAATTTTTATTTGACAATTTTCAAATTCATAACAACCTATAAAAATTGATTATAGATTTCGATCTTAAAGATCATTTTCAATCGATAAAGAGATTTGTTACATTTACGATAATGAATTTCTCAACTCTTCTATTCTGTTGAGAATAATGATTATACACATAAAACAGCTTAACAATTTTTAAGTTTTTATTAATTAACAAAAATGTTCAATTAACGATGTCTCGAAAAATCGAAGATAATTTTATTTGAATTAAAAAATAACAATGAAATTCTACTTCTTGATTGATAATTTTATAATAGAAAAATTTTCAATAAGTTTTTGTTTTAAAAAAATTTCCAATTTTATATATAGTTTTTTTTAATGAGATAAATATTCGTGTTAAATTGAAACTTTTCAGTTGAAACACAAATTGTTCGGAACTTTAAATCACGTTAAAGATCGACAATAAAATAGAGTTTTTAACACTGTTTGCATGCTGTAAGATGATTACACTGTTTTAAAAATTATTGAATGTTTTGTTATTTTGAGTATCAAATCGTGGACATTCGCGAACGATACTCACTTTTGATCAAGTTTAAATAAGGTTCAGTGTAGGCATTATGTGCAACGATGTACAAAGCCTTTCGCAAAATAAGAAAATTCAAAATTGCTTTGATTTTGCGTTGAGATCTTGCATGTCCTAGCGAGCTTAAAAGTTTCATTCGGAATTGACGAAATTTTTTCTTTGATTAAAAAGCCCGAAGCTGATGTTTAAAACACAAAAATAAGCTTTTGATCACTTGTAGAATCGAAAATTTGGGCAGCCTATACAACTAATGAAAAACCAAAAATTAATTTAGACGCAGAAATATGAATAACATCGAAATTATGTTAGTTTTTACAAAATATAATGAATATTTTCGTTAAAAAAGAATATTAAAATTCTCGAAAATCATTATTTGTTGAAAATTGAAAATATAATAATTTCTAGAATGATTTTGTAAAAATACCCCAATTTTTTTTCGAAAAGATTATTTTTGTTGCATATACTTAAAAATATAGCATTTAAGAATTAAGCGTAAAAAAATAATCACTTTTTTTTTCCGATGAGTGTTTTTCCCACAAGTTAAGATAGTTTTAAGATATTTTATTAGGGATAATTTATTCCAGTTAGCTTATGATTATATCTTATAAGTGACTTTAGCGAAGCAATAATCTTTCGAAATTAGGTTTGCGGCATTTCTGAATTTTTATGTCGCTCCTTATTAGTCTAATTATTTACACAAATTTATCATCGGTAAACCAAGTTCAATTATTTTGTTAGAAGTACTCGGTATCGGAAGTGGTCTTAAAAATGGCTCAGATTGTTAAAATTACAATAAATTAACTTGAAAGCATAAAAAACTTCTGTAATTTACACAAAATGACGTCGATAACATAAGACAAAGATAGTGAAAGAATCCACAGTTTTCTGAAAATAAATTTTCCATTGGCGTACTCATGTACAATTTTCACCGGAAATTTCCTATCATAACGCTCACAAATCTGGACCCTTCTTGTATGGACAAATCACGTCTTCCTGCCTCAACATTAGTAAAACCTCAGAAAGTTAGTGGTACGTTGCGGATAGAATGCTAGGCTGCTCGACACTCAAAAACAATCGTGCGTCGAAACTAATTTTAGAATCACAAATCTTGAACATACGTCCGGGGATGACTTTCTCTTAAGCATGTAAAGCTGATGAAGAACTGGTTCTAGAACTAAGTGTTCTTCCAGCAAACAGACCATATTTTCGAACACGTCTGCATCAAGCAAACTACAGGGTGTAAGATTTCCCTTCTTTATTCCAACTTGCATAAATTGCTATTCCGCTAATGGAAAACGAATCATTTTGGCAAAAACTACGTCTTCTCGGGATCAACCATCAATAACGGGCGGAATTCAAATTTATGCAATTCTGACAAAAAGTAGGGAAAAAACCTTACAGCCCTGCTATATAAAATTCACAGCAAAAATTGTCTTGAACCGACTTTGAAGTACAATCTTCGATAGAGCTTGTACATTTCAATTTTAAACTAAGGCGCTCCTCGACCTAGTTAAAGATAATTAGAAAATTGAAAATTGTATTTCAAGCAAGTTTCAATTTATGAGAACATTTCAGAATTCTCCCCCTTTGGAAAATAACAAATATTTAAAAAGCTGAAAAATTCCCCATTATAATCAATGCAATTCATAAGTCTACAAAAAAATTGAATTAGCATTAAATTGGATTTTTTTATATCCCTTTAACACTTTTGTATCACTAGGGTTGTGCGGGCTGGAAAGCGGCCTCCAATGCAGTGGGCAGGAGGGGTTCCTCAGAGATGTCAGATTGGGCTTCCCTCAGCCCGCACATCTTTAAACTTAACCAAAAGGTGTTATAGGGATAATCATTGGATTGCTATATTCTGTTATAACTGTATTTCGGTGGGAGAATCAAGTCTCCTACTTAAAAATTAAGGTTCATGCAAATTGTTTTAAAATAGTTTCAATTCTTGGACCTATTATTCGACTTACGTTTCTATACGGTCACTTATCCAACATGAGACAGAGCTAGCTTAGAGATTCTCCGATTTAAACTTACAGGCTTTAAATTATGAAGTTGATTAATCTGAAAATTCTTTGTTTAGCAGAGAAATTGTTACACTATTACAAGTGAGGGATTCTGAGAATTAAGTGTCGACAACAGAAATAAAATTTCACAAACTTAAATCTGATAAGATTTTGCTTTTCGACCAGAAAAGCATAGGCATCAGCTCCATGGTTTCAATATAATGATAGTTATTTGAAAGGTGACAAACATATCAGAATTCTGAATGCTATCAAGACAATTCAAACAGTCAATTATCACAGAAAATGTTCTTTTTGGGTCATTTAAGATCACACGATATCTAAACCGAGATTCACCCATGAGGTGTAATAGATAAGCCAAAAACAATCCAAAGTTTTCGTTTCTCGACTGAAAAATTTTCAAAATTTCGGCAAAAATGTTGTCAATTTCCTATTATTGATTCAACTCGAAACTTACAGTATTAATATGTTAATTCTCAATCTATTATTTTTTGTCTATAAGTCACAGTTTCGTCGAAGACTTGAGTGATTCGAAAAAAATTTGCTTATTTAAAATTTGTATCTATTTATCGCCTTTATTAGCTTGCCAAAGAAATCTAGTGCCTAAACAATAATTTTCGCTCACGCTACTTGATAACTCAACACTGGTTTTGTGGTAATCAGCAGTAGACGTTCAAAAAAATTTACAAAATGTTTCATTTTTGCAATGGGACACCGAGACGTTGCTGCATCCATAGAGAAATTTCTCTCAAATTTTTATTTTTGGGACATAGATTTTGCTTTGCACACGTTATGTCTTCAAATCGGTAGACTTTTACGCGCGTATGCACTTTCGACTTGCAAATATCGTAAAATGAAACGTCGAACAAAAAATGTCTTTTCGAAAACGTTCAAGGTTTGACTACGCTATACCATTTCTCAATCAAAGTAAATGCAGTAAATAGGGTAGTGCAGTGGACTCACTAGTCAAACGTTGTGAATCTTCGGGCGTTTGCGAAACGACCTATCTTATAAAGTTTGTAGATGGTAATCGAATAATTACGACAAATCAACAAATAAAGAAAACGGTCGGACAATTTTCCATTTTTCGTGAAAAACTTATCAATAATGCCAAATGTTTTTGGAAAAAATTAAAAGGATGTCTAATTCTGTTGTTTAGAGCTTATTTCTAACAATTTGTAAAAATATGTGATCATTTTGACAGTATCTATGAACGTTCAATTAGATAGGTAGTTTGCGAACGACGAAAATGAAACGGTGTAAACACCCTTTTAGCGACGAAAGGCACGTTTTATAGGAAAAAGATCTATTTGTAGGGCTTTTATGGAGTCGAATTTCCTTGAGATTCGACATAAAAAATATAATATTCACATTTCGCTAAATTATAAACTAATTTGATTTCAAAATCAATGATTCAGGCCAAATTATTTCCACATAAGTTTATCTTTATTCAGAATAGAGTTCCAAGTTATGAACTAAAAGATTTGTTTAATGCATTGTTAGCAGAAAAAATAAAACCCGCGTTGAAAAACCGCCAAACTACACAACGGTTGGATTAAAAAAATCTCATATTAACAGAGCTTCTTCAAAACTATTTTGTACAACAGGTTAATGCTGAAATAAGACAGGAATTGAGAGCTAACAATCTTAAAATGGAATAAGTTTTTTTGACCAGAAACCCGACAAATATATGCTTAAGTCCAAAAGTAACGATAAAACTTACCCAGATTGGAAAACCAAACGATCAGATACGTCGGATCAGATTGTATTGTACCTCATTGCGATTCGGGATCCGATCCATATTCTTTAAATTAACCCCAAAGTCGATCCGATCGTATAAAACAATTTATTTTCCCGTTCAGATCCCTGGTCCAAATATGTTGTTTGGGCTACTGTGAACAACAATTCGATTCGATTCTCACGATAGGTTCAAAATGACCAAGAATCAAAAATAGTAATAAATGTTGTCAATTTCGACGCGATTTTTTTAATTTTGCTTCAGAAAAAAAAGCTGGATATTCTAATTTTTTTTTATTATAAGTCAATAAAACTTTATCGAAATATCGATCCAATTCGGACCGATTATGATGAGTTTATGTTTCACTTATTGAATGTATGTCATTTTCCAGCTACCTAAAAACTGAAATCCGGATTTTTGCGAAAAGTGACACTTAAAATTTCTGAATTATTTCCTTCGATGAAAAAAACAAAGATTTAAATTTAGCGAACTTGAATAACACAGGGTATAAAAGTTATTAATCGTTCCAACTGTGAAGTTTTGAGAGAAGTCTCCCCACCATCGGCGCACAACATGCTTCAATTTGACATTGTCCCGTCAAAGATTATTTAGTAAACAAAAAACTGGCTTATGTTCCTTAAAAAATGCCAATGCTGGAAGACTTTAATTTAACTATAAAACATACGTGAAATCGAGATGTAGTGAAAATGTGCATATATCCCTTAAGCAAGAGTTAGTCCAGATCTTTTTCAAACCTAAGTCCATGTTAAACATTGCTTCTATCTCTAAGCGCGTGTTCAAGATTCCACTTATGTTTCTTTAGTGATTGCTTGGAGTTGATTAAACACCGATAGAACTTTGGCGGTCCCATACCAAGCAACCGTGTTATATCACTGCAAGAACGAGATTTGAAACAAGCGTGTCAAAATTGTTGTGTGTGATTTCGAAATATAATAAATAAGTTTCTGGTTGTTCTTACTAAAATAAATTTCTCACTTATTAGAAAAACAGTCAACATTGCGGTGTATTTTTACTATTAGTCCTTTTCTATCTAGAAGCTACAACAGTATATTGTTCTTCGCGGAATTATAATTTGAGGAGGTACTGAGGAGAATTCTTCTGCCAATTCAACGACTGATTGCTGTGCACTGTCGACATGACGAATTAAGTTTTCTCTTGAAAATTGAAAATATCCGTAGGCGTTCTATATTGACGTCAGTAATTCAACAATCTTTTACAACGTCTATAACATCTTGTTACTATATTTAAATCAAACAAACAAGAATTTAAAAGGTTATCCAGTGGTAGTTTTCACCAAGATTTATTTTTGACTTAAAAGATCAATGATGACAGTTATGTGGTCGATACCATTGCAAACAATAAGTCTTCGACAATACATAAATGTGATAGAATTTGAAACTACGCAATTCTCTCAATGTAGACATTCCTGTGACCGCTAACGGGCGAACTTGAGATCCGGGAGAATGGGTAAGACCACGCCTCACTTGATTTTTTTTGTCGATAAAGCAGTTTAAATTTCTTAGCAAACAGACTTTCTGGAACAGTAACCCTCATTAATTGTTGTTGAAAACAGGCTCATCGATTGAATTCTTATGGTAGCTCAAAATAAGCAGCCGTTATAAAACCATTGCAAAAAAATAATCGGATCGGCCACTTTTTCGAAAAAAATTTAGAAAAACTTCAAAATTCTTCAGAAAATTTTGTAAAGATCATTCAATTTTGGACATTTTTTTTTCTTTTTAACTTTTAATCCCTGTGGTGTATTTGAAGCTTGAGATAGATCAGAGACGGAGAACCAAAGTCAAAAAAAACCGACCGTGAAATGAAAAACCCTCACAGTGGGTGAATCAGGTGGTGAAAAAGCTGTTCAGAATAGCAAAGATAATATGCGACACGTAACTAACAGTCTTGGCAAGCCAGGGCTTGTGATTGGTGGCTTGACTGTGCTGGGCGCATAGAGACCCTTTGGCTTGATTCTGGCTATTCAAGGATCAGTATGGGTTTCTGGCTTTGAGTTGGTGACTTGAACTTGACACGAAACTGGGGGATTTCAGACAAAAAGTTTTGGCTAATTTTTAAGTAATTTTTATGAATTTTTAAGAATGTATTTGAAGTTGATTGTTTTTTATTTTTCTAAGAAAGTGTTTTTTAATTCAGTAAGAAAAAAGAAGACCAAAAGTAATTCTCTATGTTTAAAACGTTCAAATTTCTCAACCTTGTTCCGATTCACTGAGTTGTGTGAAGACTCGATACAGATAGTCGTTTCTAATATCTTTTAACACCTTTTTTTATCTAGGATGTGCGGACTGAAGCGGCCTCTCGTGGAGTGGCTAGGAGGTCTAGGGAGTGTCAGGATTGAGGTTCCCCTCAGCCCGCATCCTAGATTAACAAACGATGTATACTAAATATATTTGGACCTTTTTTTCAGATTAATTTAAAAATAATTGCAGTGACTATTCAGCGACCCGCTTATTAGTCGGCGAGATCAGTTTGAGAGAGTGAACAATTTCAGTTTATTTTTTTCGCGCGATTGTTGTTCTATTATTTACAAAATTTCAGAAAATTTATTTTTGGTGAACTGCTTCCCCCCTTATTATCAATTATTTTCAAACCGTCGCTGATTAATTACTCGTAGATCAAGTCGTATATAGAAGAGACACCTTCTCCTGCAGAAGCATTTTTATTAGGTCCTAAGAAAAAAGTCTCCCTAGCTGCAAATACTTCCGTAACGACCCTCGTCCTTAAAACAAATAGTTGTCCTCCCACCCAAAGAAAAGAGAGACAATTTGACGTGTTCCGGATTCGTGGACTTCCCGAGATTTAAAATCTTAGCCAAATAAAAAATTGCGTAGTTAAAATCCAAAAATAATAATGCATTAACCCGGGTATTTTAAATGCTATCAAAATCTTAAGGGACTTGGAAAGAAGTTGATAAATTATTGGGGTTTGAACCAGGACTGTTGGATCATTAAAAACTCTGATGCTATTAAAAAATCGAAAACAAATTGTATAGAATTTAAAATAAAACCCAATTCAATAAGGGACGAAATTTTGAAATTTTATAGAATGACAGGTTTTTATTTGACTGAAATATTTTTTTAAAAAATGAACCTACAACCTGTAGCCTGTAACAGGTGTGAGTTCAAACTTTGACTTTTTTCGATAATTGTAAGGATTTTATTAAATATTCGAGTGCAAAAAGGAGTTGAATGTATCACCGAAAATTCAGTCATTTAGTATTCATGTTACCCTTGTGGAGCACAGAGCCCATTGTGATTCTAGCTACCTAAAATCATTAAAAAACGCAAAACAGGGATCGTAGATATTTTTTCTCAACACATTATAAAAGAATGTTGTTCGGTTGCCGAAAATAATTGAAATCTTTTTTTGAATGTTTGGTTCCAGGGGATCACGGGGGTGTGATTATAGGGATTTTCGCTATGTTGCACTTCTGAGAATTATTTCAGAATGACTTAATACGTGTGAGATTAGCCAGTTTTTAGGGAAAGTGTTTTGTGCTGCTACAGTTTTAAAGTAAAATTTATTAGGTATCTAGGGGCAGATAATTTATTTCGGAATTGAAATTTCTAAATTTCACTTCAAGTATTTTTGCATTGATTTCGATACAAAAATTAAGAATGATTTTTTTTTTCAAAATTTGACTTTAGAAACAAATTTTAAGTAAAAATTTTGAGTTTATATACCAAAAAAATACTAAAAAATCCTGAAACAGAAAATGAAGAGAAATGTTTTCGATAAAATTTTACGGAAATATTAAGATTGGAATTATAAAATCAGATTTGACCTCAATGCTCATTTGTGCTGATGTTATTATTTTATAATGAAATTTATTTGTTTTTTGTTTGATTTGTATAACGAAAAAATTGACAAAACATTAAGAACATTATTTTTTATTTTGTTGCTTATAATGTAGTCATTTTCAATTTGTTCTAACACAACAACAAGATAAAAACAGCGTGTCAAAAATAAGTTCCAATAAATACATTTCTGGTCGTGTAAAATGATTATTCAAAGATTTAAACTACTAAAGATGAGATCATTTAAGGGTTCGACCGGGAAATTTGAACTAAAAAAAGGAATTTACTCAAAACAAAATGTAAATTCTCAGGAAAATAAAAGACGAACATAGCGACAAATTCGGGTAACTAAGTTTAAAAATAGTTTCGAATGATAGCCCCAATGCTGAAGATTCAATTTTAATTTTCATGGAAAAAATTTTTTAATTTAGGGCGAGTTTCATTCAAAAAACTTTCCGTGGCCTTTCTGTTAATCATATTGTATTATTCCAGAGTCAAAAAATTATTTTTAATTTAATTAATAACTTTCTTTGACTGTGGTCTCATATTTCTGAGAATTGTCTGGCTTATATTCAAGAAATATCTTTGGCGTAAACTGATAAGAATTCGATGTAAAACTTTGTAATAAACAAAAACAGAATTAAATTTAAGTCAAAATATGTTGGTGGTACGTTAGAACAAAGCACGAAGCAAACTAGAAGAGTTTAATTTTCTCGTGCACTCACGACTCTGAAACTGCAATTTAAAACCTATTTAAATTCAAGTTTACATTTACAGAAATAAGTACATATTTGAAAAATCTCTGATTTAATGTGGTGCAGCAGAAAATATAAAATCTTTATTTTTAAAATTTGAAATGTATTTCTCAGATGCATTCAAAAGATAATGTTGTGCATGAAAACACGATATTAGGAAAAATGTGAAATATCGTTTCAGATAAAAAACAAAAGAATCCGCGATTTTAGAAATTTGACTCAAGAAGTGTTGGTTTCCGAGGCAAGATTCTAACCAAAAAGAGATTTAAAGGAATATCGCTAACCTCTGTTCAGGGAATGCCTGATAATAGTTTTTTATGCATAATTATATTTTCTTACGGGTGAGAAAAATAACAAAAATTATATAAGAGTAGAAAAACTACAAATCATTTCGCCGTCATCTGTGTTCTATTGAAAAGTTATACTACTCAAGTATAAAATCTTTTATGTCAATTTGTCCTTACTGCATATCNTTTTTATGAAAAATTGTGATTTTTTCATCAAAATTTTAAACCTATTTAAAAATAATTTTTGATTGATTATATATAAATCAAATCAGAAAAAACGATGACATAGGTCAGATCATTGTGCATCCATTCCAATACCAAAATAATTTGTGAACACCACTGTGAGCTTGTATCACCTGATATGCTGTACCTTGCTCTTATCAGTAAATTTTCTAGAACTAAAAATCAAAATTCTAGAATATCAAATGTCGGATGCAAAAATATATCGTTTGAACTTCCTTATGCAAAAAAAAATGAAACTCTAACTACCTTGGGCTTTCTGTAATAGGCGGTTGAACAGTCACCTATATATAGGTGACGGTGCCTTGGCGGAACTTTTTTTTCTGTGCTCACACAGGTTAACAATTTTTAAGTTTTTATTAATTAACAAAAAATGTCAATTAACATGTCTCGAAAAATCGAAGATAATTTTATTTGAATTAAAAATAACAATGAAATTTCTACTTCTTGATTGATAATTTTTATAATAAGAAAAATTTTCAATAATTTTTTTCTTTAAAAAAATTTCAATTAATGATATATTTTTTTTAATGAATAAATATTTCCGTGTTAAATTGAAACTTTTTCAGTTGAAAACAAATGTTCGTGACACTTTAAATTCCTAACGTTAAATGGAACTCAAGAAACGAGGTGAAATTTAGACGATTCTTTAAAAAACTATTAAAAACATGTTCATCATTTTCGGAACTTATGAAATTCCGAAATTTTTTCTTTGATTAAAAAAGCCAAGCTGAGTTTAAAAACACAAAAATAAGCTTTTGATCACTTGTAGAACGAAAATTTGGGCAGCCTATACAACAACATGACAAAACCAAAAATTAATTTTAGACCAGAAATATGAATAACATCTAAAAATTATGTTATTTTACAAAATAAATAATTATTTTCGTTAAAAAAATATTAAAATTCTCGAAAATCATTATTTGTTGAAAAATTGAAAATATAATAATTTCTGAAAATGATTTCAAGTAAAAAAATCCCATTTTTTTCGAAGATTATTTTTTGTTGCAAACTTAAAAAAATAATAGCATTTAAGAATTAAGTAAAAAATATCACTTTTTTTCCGAAGATGTTTTTCCCACAAGTTAAGATAGTTTAAAGTATTTTATTAGGGATATTTTTTATTCCAGTTAGCTTATGAATATATTATAAGTGGACTATTAGCGAAGCAATAATCTTTCGAAATTAGTTTGCGGCATTTCTGATATTTTATGTCGCTCCTTATTATTCATAATTTATTTACACAAATTTATCATCGGTAAACCAGTTCAATATTTTTGTTAAGTACTCGGATCGGAAGTGGTCTTAAAAATGGCTCAGATTGTTAAATTACAATAAATTAACTTGAAAGCATAAAAACTCTTGTAATTACAAAAATGACGTTATAAACATAAGCCAAAGATAAGTAAAGAATACAGTATTCTGAAAATAAATTTTATTGGCGTAACTCATGTACAATTTTCACAAAATTTCCTATATAAGCTACAAATCTGGCCTTCTTGTATGGACAAATCAGTTTCTGCCTCAACAATTATAAAAACTCAGAAAGTTAGTGTGTAGTTGAGATAGAATCTAGGCTCTCAAACTAAAAAATTCGTGATGTTAAAACTAATTTTAGAATCAAAATCTTGAAAATACGTCCGGGGATGATTTCTATAACAATAATGCTGATAAAACTGGTTTGAAGTGTTTTTCCAGCAAACAGACATATTTTCGAACAGTGCATCAGCAAACTACAGGGTGTAAGATTTTTCCCTTCTTTTTTCCAAATTGCATAAATTGCTATCCGCTAATGAGAACGATCAATTTTGGCAAAAACCTACGTCTTTCTCTTATTCAACCGATCAAAACGGCGGAATTCAAATTTATGCAATTTGGAAAAAAAGAAGGGAAAAACCTTACACCCTGTATATATTCACCTCAAAAATTTTTGAACGATTTGAATAAGATGACATTTCAAAATTTAAACTAAAGGCGCTCCGTTAAAATAGTTAGAAAATTTGAAAATTGATTTCCACAAGGTTGTAAAACATTTTTGAGAACATTTCAGAATTCTCTATGAAATATTCAAGGAAATCTTATTTTGTGACTCATAAAAAAATGAAAAATAAGCAATTAAATTGGGATTTTGTATTATATCCCTTTAACACCTTTTTGTTTATCTAGGGTGTGCGGGCTGAGAAGCGGCCTCATGAGTGGCTAGGAGGGGTCTCAGGAGTGTCAGGATTGGCTCCCTCAGCCCGCACATCTTAAATTAACCAAAAGGTGTTATAGGGATATCATGGATTTCTAATATTTTATTATAACTAATTTCGGTGAGTAACGTTAAAAAATTTAAGGTTATGCAAATTGTTTAAAATAGTTTATTCTTGACCTATTATTGACTTACGTTTCTTACGTCATTATCACAATGAGAAGAGCTGAGCTTAGAGATTTCCGTTTTAAACTATACAGGCTTTTAAATTATGAGTTATAATCTGAAATTTTTGTAGCTAAAGGATAAATTGTTAAATATTAAGAGGGATCTGAAACTAAAGTGTCGAAAAACAGAAACTAAAAATTTCACACTTAAAATCTGATAAGATTTTGCGTTTCGACCAGAAAAAGGCACTATGGTTATCATATAATGATATTTATTTGAAAGTGTGAACAAACAATCAGAATTTGATTGCTATCAGACAATTCAAACAGTCAATAATCACAGAAAATGTCTTTTTGGGGTCATGTAAGATCACGAGATAATCTTAAAACCGAGATTCACCATGAGATGTGTGATAGATAAGCCAAAAAACAATCCAAAGTTTTCGTTTCTCGATGAAAAATTTTCAAAATTTCGGCAAAAATGTTTTCAATTTCCTATTATTTTCATCGAAAACTTACAGTATTAATTATTTTAATTCTCAATCTGATATGTTTGCTATAAGTGACAGGTTTCGTCGAGACTTGATGTGATTCGAAAAAATGCTATTTAAAGTTTGTATCTATTATCGCCTTTTAATCTTGCCCAAAATAAACTCTAGTCTCCAAAAATCAAATTTTCGCTCAACGCTACTTGAAACTAACACTGTTTGTGGTAATCAGCAGTAGACGTTCAAAAAAATTAACAAAATGTTTCATTTTTTCAATGGCACCGGTTGCTGCATCATAGAGAAATTTCTCTCAAATTTGTATTTTTGCGACAAATGATTTTTCGTTGCACACGTTATGTCTTCAAATCGGTAGACTTTTACGCGCGTATGCACTTTCGATTGCAAAATATAGTAAAATGAACGTCGACAAAAAATGTCTTCCTCAAAACGTTCAAGGTTTGACTACGCAGATCCATTTCTCGATCAAAGTGCCTCTTAGCAGTAAATAGGGTAGTCAGTGACTACTAGTCACACCGTTTGAATTTCGGCGTTTGCAAACGACCTATCTAATAAAGTTTGTAGATAAATCGAAATGATTACACAAATTCAAACAAATAAAAAAAGGTCGGACAATTTTCCATTTTTCGTGAAAAACTTATCATAAATGCCAAATGTTTTTTGAAAAAAATTAAAAAGATGGTCTAATTTGTTTTTAAGCTTTTTTCATACATATGTTTAAAAAGTATGTCTGATCATTTTGACATATCTACGGACTTCATTAGATAGGTAGTTTGCGAACGATGAAATGAAAACGGTGTAAACACCCTTTTAGCGCCTGAAAGACACTTTTTATAGGAAAAAGATATTTTGTAGGGACTTTTATGGAGTCGAATTTCCTTGAGATTCGACATAAAAAATATAATATTACATTTTCGTAAATTATAAACTAATTTGATTTCAAAATCAATGATTCAGCCAAATTATTTCACAAATTTATCTTTTATTCAAATAGATTCCAATTTATAAACTAAAGATTTTTAATGCATATGTTAGCAAAAAAATAAAACCCGCTTGAAACGCCAAAATAACAACGGTTGGATTAAAAAAATCTATTATATAAAATGAGCTTTCAAACTATTTTGTACAAAGGTTAAATCTGAAATAAAGACAGGAATTGATAGCTGAACATCTTAAATGGAATAAGTTTTTTTGACCAGAAAACCGCAAAAATATATGCTTAATCCAAAAGTAACGTAAAACTTATCCAATTTGGAAAACCAAAGATCAGAAGTACTGGATCAGATTGTATTGTACCTCATTGCGATTGGATCGGATCCAATTTTATTTAAATTAAACCCCCAAATCGATCCGATCGTATAAAAAACTTTATTTTCCCCGTTCAGATCCCTGGTCCAAAATTATGTGATTTGGGCTACTGGAACAACACTTCGATTGATTCTCAGATAGGTCAAAAGACAAGAATCAAATAAATAAATTGTCAGAATTCGACATTTTTTAATTTTACAGAAAAAGTTGGATATTATAATTTTTTTTTATTATAAGTAATAAAACTTTATCGAATATGATCCAATTCGGACCGATTTTTGTAGTTTATGTTTCACTTTGAATGTATGGTCATTTTCAGCTATCTAAAAACTGAATCGGATTTTTTGCGAAAAGTGACACTTAAAATTTTGATTATTTTTGCGATGAAAACGAACAAAATTTAATTTAGGACTTGATAACAAGGTTATTAAAAGTTATTATAAGTCTCCAACTGTAAAGTTTTTGAGAGAAGTCTCCCACCCAGGGCAAAAATGCTTCAATTCTGACCTTGTCCCGTCAAAGATTATCTTAGTAAACAAAAAAGGCTTATTTCTTAAAAAATGCCAATGCTGGAAGACTTTAATCTTCACTATAAAACATACTGAAAATCTTAAGATCGTAGTAAAATGTCGCAAATTCCTTAGCAAAGAAAATATAGTCCAGATCTTTTTTCAAACCTAAGTCCATGTTAAACATGCTTACTATCTCTATAGCGCGTGTTCAAATTCCTTATGTTCTTTTAGTGATTGCTTGAGTGATTAAACACCGATGAACTTTGGCGGTCCCAATACCAAGCAACCTTGTCTATATTCATACTCAAGAACAGATTTGAAAAACGTGTCAAAATTGTGTGTTTATTTCGAAAAAATAAAGAAAGTTTCTGGTTGTTCTTACTAAAATAAAATTTCTGCACTTATTAAAAACAGTAACATCGGGTGTTATTTTTATAAGCCTTTCTACAGAAGCTACACAGTATATTGTTCTTCGCGGAAAAATTTGAGGAAGGACGAGGAGAATTCTCTCCAATTCAACGACGATTCTGTGCACTGTCGACAGACAGGAATTAAGTTTTTTTCGAAAATTGAAAAAATCGTAGGCGTTCTAATTGACGTCATAATTTCAACAATTCTTTAAACGGCATAACAATCTTGTTAATATATTTAAATCACAAACAAATATTTAAAAGGTTATCCAGTGTAGTTTTCAAAGATTTATTTTTGACTTAAAAATCAATATGAACAGTTATTGTGGTCGAACCATTGCCAAACAATTAAGTCGCTTCGACAACATAATTTAGTGATGAATTTGAACACGCAATCCTCTCAATAACATTCAGTGACCGCTAACGGGCGAACTTGAGATCCTGGAGATGTAAGACACGCCTCACTGTGATTTTTTTGGTCGATAAAGTCTAGTTTAATTTCTTAGCAACAGACTTTTGTGAACAGTACCCTCATAATTTGTTGTTGAAAACAGCTCATCCGATTGAATTCTTAGGTAGCTGAAAATAAGCACACGTTATAAAAACATGCAAAAAAATAAATCGGGATCGGACCACTTTTCGAAAAAAAATTTCAAAAACTTTCAAATTCTCAAAAATTTTGTAAAAATCATTCAATTTTGACATTTTTTTTTTTAACTTTTAATCCATCTGGTTATTTTGAGCTATGGATAGGATTAAGACCGGGAGAACCAAGGGTCAAAGAAAAACCGACAGTGAAATGAAAAAACCCTCACATGGTGAATCAGTGGTGAAAAACGTTCCAAATAACAAAATAATATGCGACCTAGTAGTCAGGTCTTGGCAAGCCAGGCTTGATTTTGGTGGCTTGACTTGGCTTGGCGCAAGAGACCCTTGGCTTGACTTGGCTTAAATATCAAGTCAAGTTTGCTGGCTTGAGTTGGCTTAACTTGACTTGACCGAAAACTGGGGGATTTTCAACAAAAATTTTGCTAAATGTTTAAGTAATTTTTATGAATTTTTTAAAATATTTGAAGTTTATGTTTTTATTTTTCTAAGAAAGTTTTTTAATCAGTTAAGAAAAAGAAGACCAAAAGTATCTCAGTTTGAACGTTCAAATTTTTTCCATGTCCGATCCTGAGTTGTGGAAGAACTCGATCAGATAAGTCGTTTCTATATCCTTTTAACACCTTTTTGTTAATCTAGGATGTGCGGACTGAAAAGCGGCCTCTTGAGTGGCTAGGAGGGGTCTTAGGAGTGTCAGGATTGGGTCCCTCAGCCCGCACATCCTAGATTAACAAAAAGATGTTAACAAAAATGATTTGGACCTTTTTTTCAGATTAATTTAAAAATAATTTGAGTGACATTCAACGACCGCAAGTCGGCGAAGATCAGGTTTGAGAGATGTGAAACAAATTTCAGTGTTATTTTTTTCGCCGATTTTGTTCTATTTACAAAATTTCAGAAAATTATTTTTGTGAACGCTTCCCCCTTATTATCAATTATTTTCAAACCGCAGATGAATTACTGTAGATCAATCTATATTAATGATGAACCTTCGTCCTGCAGAAGCATTTTTATTAGGCCCTAGAAAAAGTCTCCCTCGCGAAAACTTCCGTAACGACCTCGTCTAAAACAAAATAGTTGTCTCCCACCCAAACAAAAAATAATCAATTTTGACCTTGTTCCGATTCGGGACTCCCGAGATTAAAATCTTAGCAAATAAAAAATGCGTGTTAAAATTCCAAAAATAAAATGCATTAACCGGGTCATTTTAAAATGCTTATCAAAATCTTAAGGGACTTGTGAAGAAGTGATAAATTTGGGGTTTGAACCAGGATGTTATCATTAAAAAACTCTGATAGCTATTAAAAAATCAAAAACAAAATTGTATAGAATTTAAAACCCAATTCAATAGGGACGAAAATTTGAAAATTTTATAAATGACAGGTTTTTATTTGACTGATATAAACTTTCTTTAAAAAAAAAACTGGAACTATAGCCTGTAGTCTGTACAGGTGTGATTCCAAAATTTGACTTTTTTTCGATAATTGTAAGATTTTATTAAAATATTCGAAGTGCAAAAAAGGTTGAAATGTATCACCGAAAATCAAGTCATATAGTATTTTCCTGTTAACCCTTGTGAGCACAGAGCCACAATTGTGGCTCTGGCATACCTAAAATCATTAAAAAACGGCAAAAACAGGATCGTAGAATCTTTTTTCTCAAACACATTATAAAGAATTTTGATTCGTTCCGAAAAAAATAATTGAAATTTTTTTTTGAATGTTTGGTTCCAGAATTACGGGGTATTGATTTATAAGGATTTTTCGCCTATGTTTCACTTCCTGATAAATTATTTCAGAACTAGACATGAAATACAAGTGTGAGAATAGCCAGTTTTTAGGAAAGCGTTTTGTGCATGCATAACAGTTTAAATAAAAAATTTATTGGTATCTAGGGGCAGATATTTTTTTTGGAAGTGAAATTTCTAAATTGTCAACTTCAAAGTATTTTTCATGATTTCTATACAAAAATTAAGAATGATTTTTTTTCAAATTTGAACTTTAGAAACAAATTTTAAGTAAAATTTTGAGGTTTGTACCAAAAAAATACTAAAAATCCTGAAACAGAAAATGAAGAGAAATGTTTTCGATAAAAATTTTACGGAAATATTAAGATTGGAACTTTAAAATCAGATTTGACCTAATGCTCATTTGTGCTGAATTTTATTATTTTTCAATGAAATAATTTGTTTTTTGTTTGATTTGTATAACAAAAATTGACAAAAAATTAAGAACATTATTTTTATTTTTTCTTATAATGTAGTCAATTTTAATTTGTTCTAACACAACAACAAGATAAAAACAGCGTGTCAAAAAAGTTCCAAAAATAAATACATTTATCTGGTCGTGTAAAAATGATTATCAAAAGATTAAAAGCCTACTGAAGATGAGATAATTTAAGGGTTCGAACCGGGAAAGTTTGAACTTAAAAAAAGGAATTTAACTCAAAACAAAATGTAAATTCTCAGGAAAATAGACGAAACATAGCGACAAAATAATTTCGGGATAACTTTAAGTTTTAAAAATAGTTTCGAATTGATGCCCACCAATGCTGAAATTCAATTTAATTTTCAGTAAAAAATTTTAAAATTTAGGACGAGTTTCATCAAAAAAACTTTCCGTGGCCTTCTGTTAATCATATTGTATTATTCCAGAGTCAAAAAAATTATTTTTAATTTATAATAACTTTCTTTGACTGTGAGTCTCATATTCTGAGAACTTGTCTGGCTTATATTCAAAGAAATATTCTTTGCGTAACTGATTAAGAATTTCGAATGATAACTTTGTAATAAACAAAAACAGAAATTAAATTTAATTAAAATATGTTTTGTGTAAGTTAGAAAAGCACGAAAGCAAACTAAGAAGAGTTTAAGTTTTAACTCGTGCACTCAGAACTCTGAAAAATGACAAATTTAAAAACCATATTTAAATTCAAGTTTACATTTACAGAAATAAGTAAATTTATTTGAAATCTCTGATAATGTGGTGCCAGCAGAAAATATAAAATCTTTATTTTTAAAAATTTGAAAAATATTTCATCAGATAGCATTCAAAAAGATAATTTGTGCATAAAACACGATAATGGAAAAAATGTGAAAATATCAGTTTCAGATAAACAAACCAAGAAATCCGCATTTTAGAAATTTGCAACTCAAGAAGTGTTGGTTTCCGAGCAAATTCTAACCAAAAAGAGATAAAGGAATATCGCTAACACTCTGTTAGGAGGAATATGTCTTGATAAAAATTTTTTTATGCATAATTATATTTTCTTTACGGTGAGAATTAAATAACAAAAATTATTATAAAGATGTAGAAAATACTCAAACATTTCCGCCGATCATCTGTGCTTCTATGAAAAAAGTTATACTACTCAAGTATAAAAACTTTTATTTCAATTTGTCTTACTGCTTGTCCTTAAAATTAAAAAATAGATTTTTGGAAAAAGTTTCGTGAATTTCTCGCTTTGAAAAATTATATAAATTATATAAATTTTTTAAACTTCCTTTTCAATTTTATTTCTTTAAGGTTTTTTATCGGTTTTTTATCAGTATATATTCGAAAAAATACCTATAATATTTCCGACAACTACAACACCTTCTCAAACGTCCTGAGTCAGGACTCCTGACGCCAAACGTCTCGACAGTTTCTTGAACGTCCTAAAAAATATTTCAGTCCTAGGTGTCAGGACGTTTTGAGAAGGTGGTGACCACCGTGGTGTTCTTATTTGAGAAATAATATTTTTTAGATTAAGCACAATCTTAAATTCAATATTAGCTAAGATTCTACTCTAACTATGGCTATCAAATAAACAAAAGTTCTTGGCCGTATTATAGACTATAATTTATAGACTATAATTTTTAGACTATAATTATAGGCATAACGGGTCAAATAAGATAATATCATTATTTTTTTAATATTTGAAGTCTCCTTCAAATTATCTTTCTCCTGATATGTAACATGATCCCGTAGGATCATTTTGTAATTTGACCTCATTTGGTGTCATATTACAAAATTAACCCCTAGAAATGTTGGTCAAAAAAATTCTAGAATGTATGGCGGAAAAATTAACATCTTATTATATGCAGTACTCGAGAAATCCCTGTTTTAGTGAAAACACCGGTTATTACCGGTAAACCGGAAGTCCGGTTTCTAAAAAACAAACTTTTATCCATGTATCACCTTCATTAGGCGTCGAACATTTTTGAAATCAGGTCAATCGGGTGAGCCATCTTCGAGAACATTCGACGCAACTGACACGCTCTCGAGTTGCACTAAAAAAAATTGCCTAAGTTCTACGCCTAATCAGTCACAGAAAAATCTTGAACAACTATAATATATATACAGCGGGGTGCGGCGTATAGTTAGAAAGTTCGTCGCCCAAAACCCCGGACTATACGCGTAATCCGGACTATACGCGTACATTCGGACTATACGCGTACTTCTGGGAAAATGTGCTCTGATTGGTCAATTTGTCAAATATCTAGAGTTAAAAAATTGCGTTAAAATATGGCCAAAGAAAGAATTTTAGTGATTTAAGGGTAATTTACATATATTCTAGACTAGAATTTCTAGTGTACTTTGATTTTATCAAAAAAATGAAATAAAGTTAATTTAAAAAAAAAATGAATTCAAAGAAGTTTCAAAGAAAAAAAAAGACCACTGCTAAAAACTATCATTTATCAGTCGAAGAGAAATTAAAGGCTCTTGAAGTCCGCAAAGAAACTCTACGAAAAATCCTGAAGCTACCTGGTGGATATCATCACAGCATTTTTCTCGAAACTCAGCGGATTATATCAAACTCGACGCTTGCAAGAATAATTAAAAATGAAAAAAATATTATTGCTTCTTTTTTTTTGTGTTGAGTTGCATTATTAAATGGCTTTGTTGTTGCAGCAAGAAAAGAATGAGTCCTGAAGTTTTCTACTAAGATATTGTTAGTAATTCACACTCTAAATTTTAGAGAATGCTCTTCTGGACTCAATTTTGACCTGTCATGGCTTTAAACATTTTTTAGTAGGGTATCAATTGTTGTGATAAAGTGACCACCTACAGAAAAATTATGCCAATCAAAAGGTTCTGTTTGGTTACTACCAGATGTTATTAGGTAGATAACTAACGAAGGCAGATGTAAATAGAAAATGTGGTATAGGAGTTAATAATTAATATGGTAGTAGATTTTTGCGAATCTAGCAGAATTGTACAGTTAAAAGTTTAATATCATCTTTCAGTGAGACTTTTCCATTGGATCTTTATATCAAAAGTGAAGTTCCCGGGAAGTCGAAAATCCAGAGGAAGCAGCTAAGGAGTCCATTGGCAACTTGTCAGTAGTGGTCAAGGTGAAGCAGCCATCAAGTGAGAACAGAGGAATGATTGTAGAGCGCACACGAAAACTATACATCATAAAATATTTGACCTTTATTAGTATTTTGAAAAATGTTTCGTTTTGGCTATATCCCCCTATCACCTTCTGGTTAGACTGCGTAGCCACTACTCTTTTTTAACGTGTGTTTTTAACGTTGTGGCTACGCAATCCAACCAAAAGGTGAAAAAGGGACATTGAATTTCGAAAAAATATCATCCTTTTATTTGAAAAGAAATATATATGTAATATATTCATCCCTCAAAGAAAAAGATGTGATAAAAAAAAGTGTATAAAAAAATAATTTAATTTAATAATTAAATTTTCCCTGTTATCAGTAATAAAAATGAAAGAAAAAATTGGACAATTTACATAAGTATGACTTCCCAAAAACCACCTCCACTGTTATATGCATTCATATAGAACCGTTTTAAGCAAGTTAGCTTAGTTTAAAACGGTGTACAGAATGTTTACAGTGATTTATAGTGGGAAATAGTGGTTCGTATTTAAGAAGTTATTGATCCCAGCATTCAAGGGGAATTCAGAAAATGCATAGAACGCAGGAGAAAATCGCTTGGAGAGAAATAAGTAGATTTTATGTATATTCAGAACCTGCTCTAAAATTGGCGTTTTATTTTTATTAATTAGAAAGAAAAATATACTATTTTTTTTTCTCATTTATAAGGCCAAGATATATTCAATAGTGTGGTTTTGACAAAAGGCTTAAGTGAAAGCTTAACTGTCTAAACTATTATGCGTGTTTGTAAAGAAACTGTGAAGACAAGTTTTTATTTCTTAAATATGCATAGTTTATTTTAATTTAATTAGGACAGAAGCTGAAATAAAGTATAATGGCAGGTGCAGGAGATACTAACGAGAATTCTGGAAAAAGAAGGAGATATTAGGAGGTCTGATCTATCCTAAAAAAGAAATATATAATATATAAAGACCTTTACAGACATCTTTTGGACTAATTTTGAGGCTAATTTGTGGGAATTTTACTTTCGTTACTACCTAATTCTTAATTTTAAACTCTTAACCTCAAACTTTTGGTAAAAAATTTACTTTTAATAAAGTTTTAGTCCAGGTCTTCAAGACAGTTCACTGAAAAAGTTATGTCCTTTTGAACCTCCATCAAAGTTTCTGGAAAGCTTAGGCGCAAAAGGTCAATGTTGCACATTGACTCATTACTGGGGTCGCAACTTAAATTTTTGGTGAATTCGTTTTTAATAACCTGGTTGGCTGAAAAGACACCTTCAAGTCTCAGTGGTGAAAGCCGGCCTATGTTAAAAAACCGAGGCTGATTGACCAGAACCCCCTTAATGTATGGAGTTGTAGCTTTTTTTGCCTTGACCGTTTTCAAAACTGCGGCTTTGAGCTCATTGGCTGAATTCGAATATCCAAATTTTTTGATGGTATCCTTGTAAATAAGCGCCCACTGCTCAATTAATTCACAGGTATTGGAAAAGGTGAAAAATTCCTGAATAAGTACAGGGTGTGAGATTTCAATGGTTGGGATCGAGAGCATAAGTCGTCTTCTTGAAGCAATTTCTAATAAGCTGTATACCAGATTATTTGTCATTAGCCAATTATCTAGAATCATCCCCATTAGTTCCATAGGCTAAAATATCACATTATATAACTTGTTATGTAGCACTTCGTTTTATTTTTATTTGATATTATAGATTCATGAGATATTTATTAAATGAATGTGTTAAATCCGCAATTAAAATCGACAATTGTATTTCTAAATTATCTACTTTATGTATAATTTCAATATTTGAGAATTCTTTTTTAATTTTTAATTAATATTATTTTAAGAAAATTGAAAACCCGATGAAATTGAGGCTAAAGTTAGCGTAAAACATTTGATCAATTAAATTCTCTCAAAACGTAAACATAGATTAATTTTTCAACTCCATTGTTAAGATTACTTATTTCTGCAGATAAATATATGGATACAAGCTATATGAATTCCAAAACAGATTTCCAGTCTATAGTTAAATTGAATCCCAAAAATTACTCTTAGAATAAGGTTAAATATCCCTATTGAAGGAAATATATCGTGAAATTAAGTCACAAACCTCAAATTTATCAAGGCACTTTGATTTTAATCCTAAAACTTCAGCCAAGTAAGCATTGAAACCCTTTTTTGGAAATTCGATGTAGCTGTCAGCATCCTTGATAGTAGCGTTTTTAAACAGATCAAAGTATTTGATGACGATGTAGACTATCTAAATTATTGTAATTCATTAAATTTACAGTCAATTTTTCAAGGCTACCTTAGCTTTCAAGTTAAATTTTGGATCATTCCAAAAACATTCATAATTTGAATTCTCAATAAATACCATCATTTTATCAAAATCGTCAACCTCATTCAAAAAAACCACAGATCCATCCTTAATATAAGGGAGGGATTTTGATAGCTCAATTCTGAAAACAGGTTCAAGTTCGTCAAGTCCGACCTTGTCATGAAAAACATCCATCATATTTATAATGATTTTTTTGTCATGATTAAAGGCTCCAAGCACAAAATTTTTAACGCATCCCGAGGTGGTAAAGTTAACTTCTCTCGCATATGCTTCCATAGAGGATTCTGCGATTTTATAAATTAAAGCCTGATTAACATTTTTGTCAAAATCACATTCTAAGTTTGGTGCGTCAAGGCTATTAAAAGGAAAATAGGATCGGGTTCTGATGGATGGGGCTTTAGCTTTGGCAATATGAGCTGCTGAAACTTCACCATTAGAGGAGCGCTGTCGCTTTTTGAGATTTACCATCTCAAGGATTCCCGAGATTTGTTCATCACCCCCCATTTCGTCAAAAACGTCATCATTAACATCATGTTCCAGATCATCATCGTCGAAATTCAGTTTTTTTGGTTTCAACTTGATTTCCTTTTTTTCGGCCTAATTAAGTAAATTATTTGTCAGAAATAAGGAAAAAATCGAAAAAAAAAAGATTGAAAAGATTCTGAAGAAATTTTTCTGGCACCCACTGTACCTGGAGTTTTCAAGAGGTGGGGTGGAATCTACTTTGTAACTATAAGTAGACCTATTTACGTGAAATCTCCAGGTAAAGTTTATCATAATTTTGTTCGTGGTAAAAAAAAAACCTTTCACATGTAAAAACAAGGCCACCTTTAAACGGGATATAAAAAAAACTCCGAAATATGTTATCAAAATATCATAAGAACTTTTTATTTTCTACCTTAAGCTGTACATCTTCATTTTCTGGCTCAGTTACATTTCGTGGTAGCTCACTGGTGCTCGAATCTAGTCCAGACTCATCAGAAGTTGACCGTAAAATAGCAAGGTTACCGATTTCACATATAACAGGGGTGATATTATCCAAGAAATCCTTCATATTGAGCTGTCTCAAAGTCCCAAAAAATTAAACAAATTTGTTTTAGTTTTAGCTTTCCTGAATAGGAAGGCAATTGTGATAAAAATCTGTGCTAAACGTCGTTTAAATAGGCCTTGTTGAGAAACTAAAAAAGCTGCAACATCTGGCGCTAATTTGGTACAATTCGCTAGCAAAAAAATGTGTTTAATAACAAATATTGTGTATTTTTGGTCTTTTTCGCGCAGGTTGTCTTAAACAGTGAAAGAACCTGACAGTATTAAAATGTTCTATACAAAAGCCCATAACTTCGATCACTATCATAATAACATAAATCAAAATTTAACCTGTAAACTGGAAAGAAAAAAGATAAGACTTAAAACCCCAATAAAAAGTATTTATTTTACATAGAAACAACAATTTGTGTTTTTGTTTATAAAGTTGTTTACTGAAATTTCTAGAACAAGACTTCAAAGGGTATTTTTAAGATTTTTCGCTTTTGATTCAGTTAGTTCAAACTTTAGTTTTGACAGGACTGAAAAAAATGTAAGTTACATTTCTTAGTTAAAGAGTTCTGAAAAAGTTTTATTTTGGATTAGGGCATCCAAAAGTCCTCATATTCCAAAAATTTATTTGTAACAGCCTTCATTGTCTAATGCTCATGCCAAACAATCCATAACTTCAATAAAATACGTTTATTTTAGTATGTTAAGTCTAGCTGATCTCGATGGGATATTAAGCGGCCGTGAGTGCATTTTTGAAGATGACTATGTCAGGATGCGTCCCGAGGATAAGGAATCCCGAGAAAAGGTATGAGAAAAAGGGAAGGGGAGGG
>SCLH01001304.1:115460-146882 GCA_004367855.1 Oikopleura vanhoeffeni | reverse complement strand
AAATCTCAGTTTGGTTAAAATGTCCATGTGGCCGAACAAAATTCAAATATTGCCTCTTCGCTGCCTTCATTTTTTAAGCTGAGAATTAATCGTGGTTAGAATGTCCTTATGGCCGCTGTGATCGATATATTTGAAAAATAGGAATAAATGACAGATTAGTAAAAATTGAATTTAGAAATTGGACATATTTCGAGAATTTTAAATGTATTTCGTTTATATATTACAATACAGTATGTAATAAACTATACAGTAATACAGTATCAATAATACTTCATTGCTAATCTTGGGAACATCGCCCTGGAAATTAAGCTCATTGGTCTCCAAATTGCCTGATGTTTAACTCATCGCATAGGTTAGAAAAGTGAGCCCAGCGCGACGTTCCAAAGATTAGTTAAGTAAAGTTATCTGGGATTCATCCCCTGCGATCGTTTCTTCCATCCTACGCAGAAAGCATCTAATATCATTCATCATAATAGCGCCATGTTTAGGCAACTTACGCAAGGCGATGAATCCTTGATCACTAATTTACATATTTTTTAGCAATATTAATATTTTATTTATGCAAGGTTTTCGATATTTCATCTCAAGCTAATAATAAACTTGTAAGTACAAAAGTCTTCATTACACAATCTAGAGTTTTGGGAATTTTTCCAAAAATAATAACATGGGGCAAACTGAGCTAAATTTTTACGCCCATTCAAATAGAGTGAAGTTTATGAACAATTTGTAAAAATTTAGCTCTAGTTTGCCCACAGTTATTATTTTTAGAAAAATTCCAAACTCTAGATTGTGTAATAAAGACTTTCTGTACTTACAGTTTATTGTTCGCTTGAAGGATGAAATATCGAAACGTTGCATAAATAAAATATTATATTTTTAGCAATAGTTAAATTTTAAGAATTAGACAAACATTTTAAAACTTTAACATATTTTTTAAAAAATGGAATTTTTTTTTTAATTGAGACATTTAGCCGCATTCCCAGTCAGCAAAAAACTGAGTTCCACGTTTTGTACCAGCAACCGTTTTGTACTAGCAAACACTGTACTGCTTCTATGGCCCTGCAGGCCCGTGCCCCTTACGCGTGGGTACTATACTCTGAAGTGAATATTTTGTGCGTGCGAGGACCGGGCCGGACGCCTACCTCTCGAAAGGGCGCACGTCAGATTTCAATGAAATAGTTGGCCTCTAGCTCTCGGGCGCCTTCTATCGAGCTAAATTTCTTCCAAAAATGGTGGAATCATTTTCACTATCACACTTTAACAAAACAATACAGACACAGTTTTTTACTTCTATTTGCCCTAAATTTTCAAAAAAAAAGGGAAAAAAAGTTTGGACCTCGAAAAAAATCTATATAAAACAATACTCTAGAAATTACGAACAAGAGAGAATTTTTGAAAAGATCGAGCGAGGTAAGCGAGTCCGATTTCGAAAACACATTATTATTGGATTAACTCTCAGCCGATTAATTTAAACCCGGGGCCATGAAATTGCCGTAAAGTCAGTTTTTGAAGCCGAATTACACCCGATTAATTTTAGAAACTACTTAAATCTTGATCAAATAAGTACGTCGTAAATTTACAAATGTAGTCTGAAAACGAATTAATTTGAATTACAAAATACGAATTTCGACTCTCAGTCGAGAACTTATTCTAAAAGTACTTAAATTTGTGTGAAATTTAAGTGCTTTGAGAATAAGTTCGACAAATTATTTGACAGATAATAAAAATGTTTGACTCTCAGGCGAACTTTTTCACGCAATTACAAACTTATTCTCAAACACCTTAATTTGACTTAAAATTAAAATTTTGGCTCGCAGTCGAACTTTTTACAATAAATACTGACTTATTCCAAAGACCTTAATTTGGCTTAAAATTAAAATTTTGACTCCCAGTCGTACTTTTTCGCAAATGTTATTTCCTTTTAATAAATCGAATTTTCTCGATGAAATCAGCTACAAAGTACAAAAGACACTCCATTTTTTTTTCGAAAAGGGGATGATCCACCCTGTAGATTACCAAGAAACTGTTAATTATCCAAGAAAGCTTTAAAAGCCTGATTTACTAAAAAAAATCAGCAATTTGGAAATTAGGTCAAAAATTAAGCTATTTCTGCAATTTAGGACAAATACTTGAAAAATTGTTTTTTGTCTTTATTTATAAAAAAAATGCTAATTTGATAAGCCCTAATTTTGTTAAATCTTAGTTGTTATTAAATTTGTCACCTACTGTATCACGACGTGGTTAAACATAATCGTAGCTAATTCAATGGTTTATTCAAGGGCCCGCCAAGGAGTTAAATTATTTCGCCCAAATCGTGCCATCCTTTTGCCGTCGGTATTTACTATGGATATATAAACTAGAGAGCCCCGAAATCAATACTACCCTGATTTTAAAAGAGGGATTTTCTGGTACGTTTTTTCTTAAAGTTCTTTAAGAGGGTAAGTGAAAAGACTTAGTTTTTACTTTGCTTATATATAATATATAAACAAGTCCATTATAGTAAAAAAATACTATAAAATATGGAGTATACATTTTTTAAATTCCTATCTTTTGCTATAAAAAGTGCGTTGGTGGTAATCTGAAAATACAAATTTACGAAATATTTTCAACAGAGTTTATGATGAAAAAATAAATTCAAAATTTTCTCATTGCGTACGTTTTTCTTTACATCTGTAGAATTTTTGCGATTACGCAATTTTTAAAGTAAAAAATTCGACCAAACTTTTATACTCCATTTAATTTTATCACATATCGAAAGTTCTCCTAGTTTTTGTTATATAAACTCGCAATTATTTTTTGATATTTTCATAAATTTTTAACTCGCCTATAACGAGAGGCTCCCGGGGAGTTCGGAAGCTAATTTTATCTCCGAAACAGTGACCAAAATTTCATTTTAATCTCCAGAATCTGACCACTTTACACGGGTTAAAAAACAAAAAATTAAAAATGGACGTGAGATTCGATTTTTTTAAACAAGGATTTATCCCCTAAGGGTATTCCCTCCGGGCAGTTTTTGGACAGAAAACAAAGTTCAAAAACCGCAAAATTAAAGTTTAAGGAGGGGCCGGTGTGGAACATCGGCTCGTTAGTGCCTGGTAAATTTGCGGGTTGTAATCTGCTCTTGAGATGAGCGCCACCTCCTTAACGTAGTAAAACAAACTCAGGTTTGTCGCCACGAAAAATCGATTTTTTCACTATACTCTGAAAAAAGACTTTATCCTCAGAAGGAGTTCAGGAAATGATACAAAGGGGGTAGTCAGCGTCAAAACATTTTATAAATTTGTCAATATATATATTATCTCGGTCACATTCATGCCAGAGGAATTCAAAGAATTTCCAATTAAAAAAATGAACAAAAATAAATTCCACAAATAAATTGAAAAAATAAACTACCTCATCAGAGAGCGTGCCAAGCTGAAAATTTCCCGTTTAGAGGGTAAAATAACTTCGATATGTTTGCCTTTTTTAAAATTTTAATTTATTTTTAAAAATTAAAGCGCCTCTTTAATAACCAAATAAAAAGTTTCACAATCAGCTTCGAACTACCCTTTAGAAACAAAAATAATATCCAGATATATCTACGAATTTATTTTTACGCAAGAGAAAAGCCTGAGAAAATTTAATTCTTGAAACAAACTGTGATTTCTTTAAATTAGTCAATTATCTGTGTAAAGCAAACGTCTTAAAGTAAATAAAAACCATAACTTATTAACCCAATATTGTCGACCAAAAATGGCCATTGAATAATTCGAACAAGATTTACTTTTGAGTTTTAATTTGGATTATGAGTCAGAAAGCTATTTGAAGTTACAGTCCGTGTGTACTTAAATATGCCAGGGAAATTCATTTTATTGATTTTCCTAAGGGCAAAAATTGCCCTTGGCGAATAATTCTAAAAGATTAAAAATCATGACTGATTTTTGTATTCAAGAATTTTAGGGGCACATAAATCAAGAATAGCTCTCTAGCGCTATTTTCGAATTGTTTGGTAAGCTTTTGAAATGATGTCTGTAATCAATTTAGGCTTTTCGAAAGCTAACCAAAAAATTCTAGAAATAGCGCTAGAGCTATAACAATCCCAGTGTACTCTAATGAGTCAGAAAAAGTATCATTCATCGAATTTGAAAAATTTCGAAAAATGCTGATTCATCAAATATTAGCTCAAATATAATATGTACATATTTGAAACCGACCCTAAAGTTTATTTCTTTCTGTTATATTCAAATCGGGCCCTATTTCCATTCTTATGTTGAATATAGAACTTTGGCCATTCGCTTGACATTCAGATTGGCATTCAAATGGATTATTTTTGAATAATATTTTCTGACTTGATAAAAACTACCGAATAATAATCCGCATTTCAAAGTGAAAAAGCTCAGTATTCAGATTATTTTATCTCCTGACATGAATGTAGAAAAAATTATTAAGTCATGAGTAGGCTGGTAAACCTCGCAACCTTTTGGTCAAAAGTGACTTCTGAATAAAAGTCAGATTGTACAATTTTTATCCGTCCGAAAACTTAAATTTTAAATTTGTTAAAGATTTTTCAAATGCATGGGTGAAAATTTTAAAAAGAGTTTTTTTAAATTTTCAATAATTTTATGAATATTTTAAAAAAAATTTCAAAAATTAAAAAAAATCACCTTCGATTTTTGACAAATTTCAAATTGAAGTTATCAAAAAGATCAAAATATGTTATTCAAAAATTATTATTCTGCTTTATAATATCAATGAATATACTTTGAGTAATAATCTAGTATACGCATCAGTAAATGTAGTTTTTATATGGACAATGAATGCCTTCAAAATTCGGGAATTCTCAGGTGTCCTATTTTTCAGCTAAAATGTCACCGTGATAAACTATACTATGTCCTGAATTTTCAGACTCATAGAACTTTTTTATCTGGTAGCTGATTTTTTGCTATGGAAGCCAATTTATGTTACATAAGGATTCATGACGATAAACTAATTTTGAAAGCATTTAATGTCCCTATAAAAACTACTGATCCATAAGATTTTTAATACTTCATAGTTTTAATCAGCTTATTTAGTAAACTGGTTTATATCTTACCACCAAAAATAGCAAATTGAATATATCGATTTCAAAAATGTCTCATCGAATTGACCGAGTAATTAGTTGAAATTAAAGGCCACCAGATCAAAAGTTAAAAAGGTATGATTATGAAGTCCTTCAGAATGACGACATAGATTGTCCTTCTAGAAGAATCAGAATGTTTCACTTCAAAATTTGCATTTCGTACGTGATTTGTCGGATTTTTAAAAGTATTGTTATGCTGATTTAAAATCGAACAAAAACGCGAGAAATGCTTATTTTGAAGTGAAAAATTCTGATTCTTCTGAGTGGATTTGAACTCGAGAAATGATAGAATTGATTAGCTGATTAGATAGACAAATAAGGGATTTAACTTGCTTTCCCCAAGAGACGCCCTTTCTATTCAAAATAGGGGCTCTATTCAATTATATTTTTCTTTGTATATTGTATGAAAATTGTGCATATGTAAATAATGACCTACATTTTATTTGCTGAATAGCCTGAAATTTTTATTATGAACGTTTTAGTTATAAGTTAAAACTTCAAAATAAAAAACTTCGAGCTATTGAGTCAATAAAATTTTAGTAATTTGTTTTTGATAGGATTATGCTTTGAATTTAATAGGACATAAAAAGTTAAGTTGACATAGATTTGTTTTCTGATGGACTAATTTGAATAATTGAATTCTAATGAGACTTTCAAATTTTTAATTAGACATATTTTTTTTAATTGTCACATATTTTTTTGTCTGGCTGCTCGACAGTCAAAATTTACTATCTTTACCTCAAATTTAAACTGTCTAGTCGCCTGACTCTAGTCATCAGATTAAAACAAATCTAACTATTGGCAAAAACAGATGTAAGTTTCATCATAAAATCTTCGGTTGTTCAGGATTATTTTTTTCGGGAAATTTTGAAAACTATCATATTTTTGAAATGGCGTATGTTTTCAGCTACGCAAAATCTTCTTTACCCAAAATATCGGAAAAATTAAATGTTTGTAGAAGAAATATATTATTATGGTATTAAAATACTATTTATTTCAAAATAAGAAGACAACACATTTTGTAAAACATTTTTTTTGGTATTTTGGTGTTAGTAATAAATATCATGTTAAATTAATTGACAAAAAGTCTGTTCTATCTTTAAAAAGACATTATTTTGCCAAATAGCTTCTTTGTGAATAATTAAGATTTTAACTCTTTTTGTAATTTTAGAAAATTGTAGATTTTCCAGTCAAACGCAATATAATATTAGTATGTGTCACAATTTTGACAGTGTGTCTTTATAAAAGTTGAAAACTGCGTTTAGACCTGTTTCGACTGAATCATATTTAATTTTAAGGAGGTGGTTGGAGTATAAGCTCCGATTTTCGGTTTTCACGTAAATCACTAAAAAATGGCATTTTATACAGATTTTTAGCAAAAATCAAAATAATATCAATAACTTGCTGCAAAATAGCCAGATAATACTTCCAAAGTTTGTGGGGAGATTTTATTATAAATTAAAACAATATTAATATTTGGAGACAAAATTCAACCAATGATAATGTTAGTTTTGTGAAACAACCGGCACCATAAATTATCCAAATTTATATCGCTTACAATTTTCCAACATTTTGCACCCACAATCCTCTTAACTCAAATAAAACTCAAATATTTTTCGACGACAGTTTTTAGTATGAGTAGCCGAATTGGTTTGTTTGATACATCTACACCAAACTTCTTCCTCAAATATCAGCCAATAAAATTTTCGCTGATCTTTAATTATGCGAAAAACCGCAAACAAACGGGGTTTTATGGAATTTTTTAAGGTGGTGGTTTTAAGTGAAAGAGCAAATTGCTTTTATACGAGAAATTTTACAGTCCTCTAACTGCATAAGAAATAATATGCGTAGAAATTCAATTCGATTTCTTTTCGAAAAAATAAGGTTTAAATTATACTTTATTTTTTGCATAAGAAATTGAATTATACCGTAAAAGCTAGACAAAAAATCACAATGTTTTTTTTCCATAAATTTTTTTGAGTTAAATAAAAAAACAGATGGAGAATAAGAAAAAAATATGCTGTTTTTTAATAAAATTAAAATTTTTTTTCGATATAATTTGTGAAAAGCCCGAGAAATAATTTATGAGAGAAAAACGGATTTATCATTTCCGAAAGCTCTGAAAACAAGTAACTTTGCCTGAACATGTATTGTCTTCGATATAAAAAAATAATCATTAAAATTTACTATTTTATTAATATATTTGATTATAGCTATTTCCAAAAGTTTTTATCATATTTTAATTTTTTATTGATATTGTGATATATTTTATTTTAAATTTGTTTGATTTAAAAAAAATATTATGATCCAGCGAAAAAGTGTACACTGATTTTATGACCAGATAATTGCCACTTAATCATCTTACTGAGATATCCGTCACCCCCTTAACTCATTCTCAGTATTATAATATGCCAGTCAGGAATGTCTTAGCAAATACCTTTGATTCCATAAGACTACGCCGAAAAAGCGAGTGTACCAAAGTTTATAAAAAACGCTTTACTAATTAAGTTTATTATGTTTTATCCTCGATTGTTCAATTTTTACCTTTGTTTTTAATTCCTTCCGAATCCGTCGGCTCCACCTGATTGTATATTCTATTGTTTAGTAGACTACCTCTTTAGAAATTTCCCGGTCTCGCGAGTTTCTAAGAAGTTCCGCTTAATTTGCGAAAAAACTCCTGTCTAAAGAGCGTCATCTGGAAATATTTCCGGAGTTTTTTCACGGAATAACCAGATTTATTTGTGAGTATATGTCGTATAATTATATAACTATAGATAGTGCATAATAACTATATATCTGACACGATTATGTCACAGATCTATAATTATTATGTTTTATCTAAAGTGATAACCTTCTAACATGTTTATTTCAGTTTAATAATTAATGGCTTTCTATTGAACTATTTATAGTACAAATTTCGAACTCCGCATTTCAGATATTTTTAAAAATAAACTGACCTGAATTCCAAAATAAAACTTTAATCTGACAATATTAATGGCATGCTAAAGTTTTATATTGAAATTCAGGTCAGTTTATTTTGAAAATATCTGAAATGCCAAGTTAAAAAATTGTACCATAAATAGTTCAATAAAAAGTCTTATTATAGAAATGGAACTAAAGTGGTGAAAACGCTGATTTAAATTGCAACATTACCAACTTCAACGGAGTAATAAGTGTTGAAATTATTAAAAAAATCTGATGTTTAATTTAACTGCGAGAACCCATTAAAAATATTTTTTTTTGGAAAAGTAGACTCTTAGAATGCCCATTTTTGTCGTTAAATGTTCTTTATTTATTCTGCGTGGGCGTTTTTTAAGGACACCCCGGCTACCCTGAGTTTATAACAATGTGGTTAGCTGCTGTTTCAAACGCAAGGTAGGGAGAATATAAGAATTAATTCTATATGCGGTATAGATTATGGGCAAAAAATTCTGCCCGATATCCGGCAATTTTTTAATATATTTCTACCGCTTTTTTAAGGCCAAAATCGATGGGTAAATTACACGTGTTTAGTGGATTTTTGAATTTAGCTCGTAATATTTCTTAATATCTAATTATATCTTTCAAAATCTTAAATTAAGGTTGAAAACTGGCCATACATTCAGCTTAGAGTAAGTGTCGTTCAAAATGGTGACCATTTCGGGAGTGAACCAATTTTGCGACGTAACACATGATCTATGATCTGACAAAAAAAGTCAGGGCCTTAAAACTTGCCCGAAGTGTTATTTTTGGTCACAAATGGTCTTATCGCCATTTATTGCACTAAATATTTTAACTAGCTGGTTTCCTGAAATAGAATGTCATTATTCAAAAAAAATATGAAATGAGGCAGTAGATTGCGATTTCCGAAAATATGGCTCGTGCCTATGATTAAATTGCTCTTAGTCCTAAAATATAATTTTATTTTCTTAATAACGAAATAAAATTATATGTTAGCACTTGGAGCAATTGTATTATAGACACGTTCCATATTTTCGAAATATCGCACTCTACTGCCACATTTGAGAAAATTTTGTGAATAATCAACGTATTTTTTTGCCTGCTTTTTTTAAAAAGATCTAAAATGTTAATTTTTCAAATTTAAAATGTCTACTTTTAAAACAAAATTATAAGATCTAATAAAATTGTATTTTGGCATTGATAACAATTTGCTTGTTTTAAGCAAATAGACATTTTGCAATTATTAAATACAAAAGTAGACATTTTGACCTCAACTGACAACCAAACTGACTTTTAAATTGTTTGAACTTTGGTATCTTCGAATGTTCTTTGAACCTGAGGCTGTTGGCTCGAAAAGGTTTCGAGTCATAATCAACATATTCTAGTCAGTTATATGAGCAGTTGGCGTAGTGGTTAGCGCGACTCGACGATCGTCCCGTTACCTCGGTTTGACTCCCGGACTTCTCAAACATTTTTCTATGGTGATAACCCAAAAAGGCCATATCGTCCTTATTGACGACTTTAATAATGTATTTAATACATAACGTGAATGTGGGTCAGACAATTCTTACCCAAAATACAGCTAATCCCTTAAAAATCAGAATATAAATTGACAAAAGAATATCGAGGTGTTTTCATGGTGGATTAACGGGGTACGCACCGCTTTATTTATATTATGTATTATTTTTTGCTAAATAGAGAATAAAGGCCGATTTATTCAAATAGAATTCCAAATATTTACCGATATTTCAAAATCATTCAGAATAAAGCCATAAAATTAAATAAAGTCAAATTCTGATAAAATTTTTTATTTTTGCATCATAATTCTTGAAATTTGATGGTTATAATTTTGATCTGTTCGATAAAGGTTTTAAAAATGCGTTGGCGAAAAATTTCGAATTTTTTTTTGAAATTCAGGGAAATTTTGATGAAAAAACTTTAACCGCCATAATTTTTAGATTTATGTGGAGTCTTTTGAATCCTATATTTTCCTTTTCAAATTTGTTGAAATTTGAAAAGTGCGCTGATAAAATTTTTCGAAAATGCTTTTTATGAAGTCCCAGAAAAATTTCGAGTGTATAATTGATTTTTTTCTTTAATGTTTTATACTATTTCGTATAAAAAAACGATCGATAATTTATGTATTGTTTTTGCTTAATGACGAATAAAAAGCGATTCATGCAGATGGATTTTCAAATATTTTCCAAATTTCGCAAGATCATGTAAAAATCAATCAGAATAAAGTCATAGCAACTAATAGTCATTTATGATTGTTATACAGGACGTATTTAAATGTTTTAATCTTCTTTGTAATTTCTTTCGGTAGTTTTTATGACTTTATTTATTGATTTTGACATGTACTTGCTAAATTTGGTAAATATTAAACAAATCCATCCGAATAAATGAGCCTTTATTCTCAATTAAGCGAAATATTTTTTGAATGAATAATTTTGATAATACGATACGTACTATAAGGACCTGTCCTTGATACAAAGGAAGAGCTGTTTTGAAGGAGAGCAACTTGCTCTCCTAGGTGAATCATGATATCAGTGCATGATATCAGTGCTTTATGAAAGGTTTTTCAAAACTGATACAAAGCAAAAACCAGTTATCGACTCCGTTAATGAGACATATTTTTTTTACTTGGAAAGGCTTATTAAAAAAATTAATCCTAAAATTTTGAAAAAATCACCGTGAAAATGCAAAAAAAATTGATAAATTTGAAATTAAATCGTATTTTGGTTTCGAATGTAATGAAACAGAGTAAATTATGGCCAAAAATTTATAAATTGGGTCGAAAGAGCAAAAGATTATGCAAATTAAATGTCACCGCGGAAATGCAAGGGTAATTTTTTGATATCGTAACTCAGCTAGAGATTCAAAAATAGAAAAATCATATACATCATTAGATTTGAAACATTGTAGAGCTTCTTTAGCTGCGTTACGACCTGAAAAAAAAATCTCCTTTCATTTTTGCGGTGACATTTTATTTGCAGCATATACTTTATTTGCTTTATTCATACCAATTCTTCAAATTTTATCTAAATTTTTTTGACGGCTATTGTCTCCGTTTCCAAAATGTACGAAACTGAAACACCAATCGCACCACAATCGGTGGCTTAATTTTGACAGATCCCGGAACAAAGTCAAAAACCAAATTAGAGTATTTTATAAGTATTTAAATTTCCGCTGAAAATCAAAGCAAGTTCACGGCACCAATTTCCGCCCTCTCCATCATAATCAACATTTCGGATGAGAATGAAAAAAATTTAATTTTAATCAATCTAGATAGTGCTTTTAATCCGGTCATTTTTGAGATGTTTCAAGTTTTTTTCAAAATTAGGTTAATTTCTTGATCGAACTAGTTAGAATGGTGCTTCAAAACTCGAAAAACAGCAAAAAACTAATTTGAAGTAGGTTAATTTATTCTCATAGTAGATCGTCATGAATTTGAAAAAATTGCTTTCGAGGAATATGCGTGGGTGTATTTGACTTGGAATTTCAGTGCAGTAGTATTTATTTTCAGAGTTATTTGTAGCAAAAAGTAGAGTGCAATAAAATTCCAAGCGAAATACACCCATTTATTATCATAGTTACTAGATTAATTTTGAAGAGACGGAATTTTTACAAAAACTTTTTTTATTTTTTTGGTGCTAATTTGCGTTAATACTAAATCAAGCCGGTTAGGCTTACCAGACATGCATTTAGAAAGTAGTAAATATTCGATAATACGTAAAATTAGGGTGTCTTAGCTAACATATGAATAACATGATAAGGGAAAGTACACTTTCGGCCTAAATAGCGAAAAATGTGTAGATTTTATTTTTGGCCACCTTGTGTTTAAAATAAAGAAAAAAATTAGTCCAAATTTGTTTATTACAGTATATCTGAACTTTTTAAGGTGATTTTTAGAAAATCAGTTTCGAACTCGGACACCCTATGTAAAATAATTAAGATTTCGGGATACATTACTGGGGTCGAAAATAGAAACATTGTATAACTATTTCATGTTTTGTATTGGTTTTTTGAGACACAATTATATCTTGTTTTTTGCAATTTTAAAAATTGAATTTATACAAACGTTTCGAATTTATTTTATATTGGCATCTTCAGGCTATTAATCAAAAGCAGAACAAAATTTGAGGAAAAGTTGACACAAAAACTAATTTGGTATTCATATTTCTGCTATTCTTAATACTTGAAATGAATAAATAATATATTCGAACCCGTTGTAAAAATTCAATTTTAAATTGCAAAAAAGACTATATAATTTCATCTTTTGACCTCATTAATGCGTTTGGAATATATCTCTAGTAATTAAACGGCTTGAATATATTACGGTCGTTACAACTTTTAAAAGCCAAACTCAACGTCATAGCCTCAGGAGAAAAATGATAATTACACGCCCGTCAGCAGGTTCAATAAAATTGCCATTTACGTCTTAATAAAATAAAACAATAAAATACGCCTAGGAACAAAAGCAGAGGCGATTTTCAGAAAAAGTGCTCTGAATATATTTATATTTTAAGATCGTGAAGAGAATAAGCTAATAATTTCAGAAAAATGGTTAGCAAAATTTTTAACTTCCGGTTTTCGGTATATTCGGTTTTAAAGTTGTAGATAAGCCGAAATGTCGAGAAAACATATTTTCGAATTTTTTTCAGGGCATATTGCTTAAATCTTTATTTGGGAAAACTTTAAGTTTAGAAAATCTTAATTACTTAATAGTCTAGACTTTTTTTTTTCTTCTGAGGTTAAATTTCGACACCTCAAAATTAAAGACAGTAAAAAGCTGTGAACATTTTGTTTTTCCGTGACAGTGAAAAAACATGCTTTCTAACGGTAAGAAAATAATAACACTTGTAAACTTTATCACCTGGAGGCAAAAAAATAAAAAGGCTTAAAAAGTTATTTTAATTGTTTTTGAACCCCACCGATTAGTAACAGCCTAATTTTGAGAATATAAAAATATTAATAAAAAAATATTTTAAAAATTTTCTCTTTTTAAAGTATATCAAAAAGGGTATCTTCAGGCATTCACAGTTTTGCGTTCGCGATTGACTCCTATTTCCAGCGCCTTCAGGCCTGGAGATCCTCTGCTTTTATATTATATCCAGTTTATATTATCTTAAAAATGATAAATTTATAGTAGCTCGCTTCACACGATAAGTTTTCTAATTTTACACTTCGACCACTGTATTATAAAATATGAGAAAATTAGTTTAGTTTTAGTAAACCTTTTTATTTTGTTCTAGAATTTCCATCTCATGTATTTTTTTTCGATAAACTTTTCGACGAGACCTACCCTAACTATGCTCGCGTTCAGCCTATACATAATTAGAATTGCCGAATTTGCTCGATTTTCTCCATGGGTCAATTTGACTTCTTATCGCCTATTATTTAGAAAGGAGCGATAAGTACAGGGAGCGATAAGTACAGGGAGCGATAAGTGTAGGAAAAAATTCCCCGAGTCCAAAAGTGTGTTTCGAACTCTTTTCACAATTTTATGTTTTTAAAAAATTCGAGAATACCCTCAGATTGAAATGTTTCCGGGAATTTTTATGAGAAATCAAACGAATTAATATTTTTGTCTGACAGACCCATTTCCATGCTACGAGGCAGATTTTATATACACGTGAGATTTTAAAACTTTTTGACAGGAAAAATGGGCTGAGAGTTTTTTCAGAGAATTCGAGAATGTGTGCGGCTTCATTTCAGAGTTTCAGGATTTTTTTCTTTTCAGAAAAATAAATTCAGCCTGAAATATATTCATTTTTGTTTCCTTTTTAAATTGATATATTTAGAGTTTAAAGGAAACGAATAAAAAAGAGAAATAATATAATATGGAGAATCCAGAGTCGAGGGAATTTCTTATCACACACACAATATGGGACGCATCACAGGTAAATCTAACAAAAATATTTATATTGAAAAATCAACCCGAACAAAACGTTTGAGAATATATTTTTTGGTACAGTAGATAGACTTTAATAGGACAGGCAAGTGAACCCTAAACGCAGGGCAATCTAAAATAAGACGCTGGACGGACGACAATTTTGAGCGATTTTTTTTTCAAATTTTGATCGATTTTTGTCGAAGTTTTTTTTTCTAATTTTGAGCAGGATTTTTGAAAAGAACGCTCGACGGATAAATCTGACAAGATTCTTATTGCGATTTAATTTTGAGCCATTTTTTTTACATTTTGAGCCGGTAATCAAAACTTGATAATTACGTAATCGTTACGCAATACTAATGGAATCAAAATCTTTAAAATTGAGAAAAAAAAATTTTGGTCTTATAAATATGGGTATTTTCAAAACCCATAAAAAACTTATCTGATTCCAAGACTTCAAAGAAAAATTTTCTTGACGGAAACCATAGGGGTAAGTGGGAAAATCAAAATTATATTTTTGTACAATACTTATCTGGGGAACCATTTTGGGCGTGCGATGTTTGGTTAGGTGAATCACCCAAATTCAAAGCCAAAGTTTTAAGCCTTATTGGAACCATTAAATTATGATTTCCCGGATTCGGGTTGTACGATAAATTAATTGAGAATTTTTAGAAAATTAGGGCAGTTTTTCTGTCTCAAAAATTTACCATTTTTGATGCTCGAAGAAGTATTTTGGCTCCTGTATATAGAAATGGGGCCTCTAAAGAAGCATAAAAGCAAGGGTTTCATAATGAAACTTTCATTATGCCATAAAAAGAACACAAAAACGTTGATCTTTAAGTGCCTTATCTTTCCTCTAATTTCGACATCAAAACTTTAAATATAAGTTTCATCATATCACATCGTAACTTATGTGTAACTTATATAAGTCCATATAATATATAAGTTATAGTATGTTATAATTTATATTTCATGTGACATAAATTTTTTTGTTTTATGTGTAGTGTGGGACCTTCCGGAAGTTATCACCCCGAAAAAACACGTTTCGTTATTATATAATATAACTTGAATCCAGAATAAAGCTTAGTCTTACGGCCTTTAATTTTTATAGGCCTCTTTCCAAGGTCAAAATTATTGTCAACTCGTAAACTATAACCTACCATTAACCGCAGTAACCGGAAATTCTTTGAAAATTAAGTCATAAATGGGAAATCATTCATCACACCTTATACTGTGGGTTGTTAACGTCAGGAAATCAGTGGAGCTTATTTGATTAATTAATTTATTTTTAGATATAATTTTATTTTCTATAATAAATTATCTTAAAAATTATAACACCCCCTTGCCCGTTAAGTCAACGTTTTTTCAAGAACTTAAGGGAGTTACTTAACAGTCGACCCAATGTACACAAATTTTGCCATAATAGGTCACCTGTTAAGTCACCGCTCTATTTGTTGAAAAAAAAACTGACTTAATGGTTCAGGGGGTGTAAAATTTTTTCGCATTAAAATATGATTTTTTCAAAGAACTTGACTGAGTGCCTTCACACGTGATTAACTGTACAAAAATGAAGGTTAATTTAAGTTTATTATTTTTCTCGATAATTTTAAAACTTTTTTCCAAAGGTTTGATTAATCTTAATTTTAAACGGCGAACAAAAAGGTTAATGGGTTTATTATTTTTTAACATTCTAATTCAATAGCTTTATTAATTTTCAGCTTATTTGTAAAATAATATTTGAATTTTTCGATATAATATTTTTATTTTAGTCTACCTTTATTATGGGGTAGTTTTGGCTAAAAATAACTTGGGACGAAACCTTATTCGTTGTAAACGCCTTTCCCTAATTTACACATAGTTATTTTGATATTAAACAATTAAGATGTTTGCACCATAAATTCCCCCCTTTGTCTATGTTTAATTAAGGAGTATACATAATCCTGTCATCTTTTTAATAAAAACTTAATCCCGCCCTAATTTATTTCTATTTTTTTGCCGCCGAAATATTTATCGATCATCCTTATAAATATTTACCGTTATTTGTTAGCTTTTGATTTTATTCAAACTTTGACATTACATTTTAAAAGTGCAATTTCAGCGCATTTTTGCGGTGGAAAATTTTCCTAATCTATGGGGATGTGACGGAGGATAATATTATAAACTAAAAGTTATACTTTGCGGATTATACCGGGAAAGCTGCCTGCTTAGCAGGTGAGAAAGTTTTTGCAAATATCTTATTTTCAGAAAAATGAATTTATTTGGTATCGAGTTCGCAAGTTATTTTTGCACAATTTAAAACTTTACCTTGGTGCCAAATTCAAGTTATTGAAAAATAAGCTTTATTTGAAAATTAAGTGCCTAATCAATGTTTTTAATTTCGTGCCAAAAAAATATTTTGAAAAATAGTGTTACTTAAAAGAAATATGGAAAAAATGAAAATTAATGATATTCTAAATTTTTTGATATAACCTTTTTTGTTTCAAAATAAGATTTTTGCGCGATCTGAAAAATGTTGATAAGGCTAATTTTAAAAATATAGCGCCATCTTTTAAATTTGAATAAGGCACAATTTTGGTATTCAGTTAAAAATAACCCGCTCATTGACAAAAAAAAACTATACTTTTACTATCGTTCATAAGGACCTTATAGCCTATAACTTATAGGGCACAATATCACTTTAATATGAAATTGAATTTCGTTACCCAAATTATTTTCTCTTGATTATTATATAGCCATTTGCTTACCGGTAGCAAAATATGCAATCTTTTACAATTTGCGTGTACATAACAACAATAAATTCGCTTGTAACAATTTGAACTTTTGGTACCTTTAACAAGATTCCACAAAAAAGTTCTAGTTTCAGAATTGACCCGGCATATTTCACCCAAAACAGTTTTGTTGCAAAACATTACAAAATTTGTCACTTATTTTGACAGAATTCGGATGAAGTAATAAATTGATCTTTCAAATTCAAGAAAAATCAATGACATTTTTATTTAAAAGATCGCAGTTTTCTACATTTTACGTCTTCATTTACTCATTCAATTTAAATAAAAAATTCCGTATTTTGATAAATAAATAACACAACATTTTTTAAAACTATTGAATTGATTGAGCATCGTCGGTTAATAAATTATATCAAATAAAATAATCAAATTTGAAAATTTAGTCATAAACTAATGTTGTAAATTCCAATCAAATTATAATTTTTTCAACAAATTAATTAACTTGGTACACCTTCAGGTTGCGCTAAAATGAGTAAATAAATCGATACCGTATTGAATTATCCACTCAATTTACCGCAATTTGAAGGTTCAAAGTGAACTTTAAGTTTGAAAAATTCATTATTTTATAAGAATTTCAATAATTAGCAGCTAATGGTGGTGGAATAACCAAATTTAATATAAGCTAATTATTAGCTTATATTAAATTTGATGATTCCACCACAATTTTGTGAAAACCTTCTTTTTCAAACGTAAATTTTGGCGCGAACTCATTTTTTCGTGATTCGAATGACGTAATTAGATCTTTCAAATTCGAGAAAAATTGGTAACAATTAATTTTTGTTAAAGATTTGCATTTTTCTACATTTTACGTATTTGTTACCTAAAATACGAGATTAAATGTTAACGACAAAAAAATCAAATAGACTGTGATTTTGTTTTAATACGTAATTATTGTAAACTTTTATTATCAAAATATGGGCAAATTTATGACTCAAAGTTTATTAATTCATCTGTTGAAATTCAATTGATGCGGGTTTTTCGACGTCCTGAGAAACTATTTTTTCACGTTACCGGTATAAATTATGTTTTAAACTTGATATAAATTTAAGTCTTTATTTTTGCGGAAAGTTCAACGATAACAGCGGGTTAATTTTCATCAAAATAAAGTGTAAAATCTGGCTTGACAAGTGAAACAATGCATTTTTCAGCCGAATCATCACTTTCGAAGAATTCTCGACGAATGAAATCATCGACTATTAATATCATGGAAAATGAGAATTTATAATGAGTTATTTTTGAGCTTGACCAAACAAAGCTCATCTTATTATTAAAAGATCAGCACAAAGCTCAAAAACAAGTTTGTCTCATTTTTTGGTGATTCATCTTGTTTTTAAACTTTTTCTTGAACTTTAGATAATAAAATTCAGGAGCTTTCATGCGGTCAACATATACTCATTATAAATTTTCATTTTCAATTATTTTATTGTCGATGATTTCATTCTTCGAGAATTTGCCGAAAGTGATGATTCGACTTAAAATAATGCATTGTTCATCCCCTGTGTTTTGAAACACATTTGACAAAAAAACAACTAAAAGTAACCCTTATTGATGATATTTTTCCTGAGTTTTCACTCCTTTCTTTTCCTGTTTTTTGCCTGCGCAGGTGAGGGTTAAGTAGGCGACCTTAAAAAATCTTTATGAAATTGAGAATGTTTTGTAAGAATAAATCAGAACATAACCAATCTTTTCATAAGGAGTTCCTATAGTATCTTTCTAAGGAAAAATTTAATTTCATCTTAAAATATACCGAATGTGTTTCAGCTTTGGGGTGGCTTCCCCGGGGAGATGAAACGCCCCTTAAATTTAACTAACCAAGTCGCGCCTCTGATTGGTTAAGCGTGAATCTCCTCGGGGAACACCCCAAAAGCTAAAACGCATTGGGTATTCTATTCCGATAAAATTTTTCAATTGATATATTTTTATGCGTTCAAAATGTATAAATAGGATTTTTATTCAGAACATTTTGACCTTATAAACTTACTCTCGCTAATATTATTTTATATATTCTGAAGAAAAACAGCGGGTAACCTCGATCTAACCTTGATGTTAATCAGTTAATCCGTGCCGGAATTCGTATGTTTCTGCATAATGCAAAATCTTATAAATAGGCTTATTATAAAACCTAGTTAAATGAGTCTCGTTTAAGCAAGACAAGTAAACCTGAAAGGCGTCCTTATATCATAAGTAAAATATATCGGTATTTATTTGATGAAGCGTAACCGCCTGTCCAGCTGCCGACAAAAATGTCAAACATCATCACTTTTTTTTATAATATTTTGGGTTCAAGCTGAAAGTTTTGATTGACAAGTCTGATAATTAAAGCATTTAATAAGCATTAAATAAGGGTCCGATTTTAGATGTGTCACATTTTTCAGTGAGATAAATCGATTTTGATTCATGATATAACTTTTAAAACTAAGTGGCGCTGCAGACCCATTTTTTTGGATTTTCGGTTTTTGAAGACAATTCATAAAGCCGGTCATGATAAACCAATAATTTGTGCTAAATTAAGTGCGTCGACTCTAAGCGTTATTCGAATTTTTTTAATTTTGAACTCCGAAACAATTTAAAACCCTTAATAATTCAGGGCATATTTTCAATTAATGATCTCTTGTTAATACAGGTTAATATATTAATAAATACAAAATATTTGGTCTCCATGTGATAGCGATATCGAATTTCTATTATAAACTTTTAACCATAATCATATGACTCGAAATAAATTGTTTTTGACAGGTCCTTATAGTTCAGTAATCCTTATCATACAGTTTACACTGTAGGCTTGCTAAAAATTGTGTAAAATTATTTTTTGGCATATAGATAAAAAGCTTTAAAATATAATAATATTGCGTGCGAGTGAATTCGTTGTATAAATAACTAATATTTATGCTTACTTTCACCAAGTTAACTTTGCTGAGAAACAGGAAAGATGACGTTACTACTAATAGTTTGTTGAAATTATCAGAAATAGTTTAATTAGTAGTAATTATTAGTAGAAACGTCACGTTTCCTGTTTTTTGAAGCTGAAGTAAATATTAATTTTCATACCGTGAGATTTAGCTTATATCCCTCACGGTATGATAATTTTAATTTACTTCAGCTAAAACAGGAAAGATGACATTATTTGTAGTATTTTTAAATTATTAGAAATATCACTGACTATTTATAAATGACACTATTTTCGTCAATAAAAACAAAACGGCTGACATTTGGCGTAAACATACGTGATTTTTGAATGTATTTATAATTAGAAAACGCGCAATTTGCCAAAGATTATCTTTATTATCAGAAACCATAATAATATAGCTTGTATAAATAATTTTGATTTTTCTTCGTTTTTGAAGTATTTTTGCTGAAACTGAAGGCAGATGATGTAATGTCATCTTTCAGTTTCTCAGCAAAGGTGAGCCTTAGTTAACTTATGGCGAAAATTAGCATAAATATTAGTTATTTATACAAAGAATTCAGTAATATTGAATTTGAACTCGACAGCCAATTTAAAGTAATGAAGCTTTATAAACGTCATCTAGGCGTTGATCATCTCTATTTCGGATAATTTGAGTATACATTAAATGTACATAATATACATGTATGAAAGTCCCCACCCTATTTGAAAAATAATAGTATTTTTGTTTGAAAAACAGTTATAATTAAAAAGTAATGCATATTATAATTTTTTTTTGCCAGAGCTGTTCCAAATCACCTCTGGTTAATTATCGGTCAGTATATATGATCAAAATGTAAAATTTGACGGATTTATTTTCAGCAGATGTGACGTTAAGGTATCATTTTTACACCATCAAAAGCATGTAAAGCTTATCTGCCCGTTTATATAGGGGACCGAAATAAAATGAAGCCTAAATATATTTTGTTTACAAATTTAAATTGTTGCTTATTTTAAATTTTTGTTCAAAATTTATAATTCGCTAGAAAATAAATTTTTGTATAATGGTGCAGTATTCTTTTGATACAGGATACTGGACCATAAATAACCAAAATTAATTTTGTAGCGAATCTAAATTATGGTCTTAAATGAGCTAAGTATTTCAAATTAGCAATAACTAAATTTAGTTTACAAAATCCATTTTACCGCATAATATTTTGGACATAATTATTCTACCTGCAAACTGCGAAAGCTTTTAATGTTAATATTATGATGGCAAAATGAAAGATCCGCTAGGAATGAATTTTGTCGATTATTTTTAGCGAATTTTTCACTTTAATAAATACTTATTTAATGACACCAACCATTATATGTGCCAAAAAGGATATGTATACCAAATTCACGTTTTGCATATTTCATATTATAGCTAATAATATATATTGCAATTTTAATTGCCGACAAATATAATCTGGAGGAATCTACAAAGCATAATTTAAATTAAACCGTATCGGCTACTTTTTTCAAATCAACAGCGTTTATAATTCAATGATTTAACTTATAATAGCCGGAAAATAACGGCAGAATTATCCCTAAGATAATTTGGGTCGAGCACTTTATAATTCACTGATATTGTCCTTATAATACAAAAACCACGTACATTTTCAAATTATTTTTTTCAAAATTTATAAGAAGATTTAAATTTATCTAAATAACAAAAAAAACCATACCGTAATTAACCGTATTTGATTGTAAAAATACACTCAATAGCGCTTGTTTGAAGCCATTTATACCTTTTCGAAATACTTGACTGTTCCTAGATAATTTTGTGTACGTTTATTTTTTTGGATTCACTAAAAACCTCAAAAATTTTGTAATTTGTTTCAAACAAGTTAGTTTGATAAAAATTGTTTAGCTTCTAGTATTTAGATTAATTAGAATGTTTCTATCTATTTATTTGTAAATATATTTCGAATTTTTAGGTTCTTCATCAGTACAGTATAATAATATGAACACTGGAACAAGAAAATTATCCAGTCAAAACATGTTTGTACTGAATATTTGTTTTGTTCCAGTTTTCATATTATTATACTGTTCTGATGAAAAACCTAAAAATACATTACATATTTGCAAAAAATGAAGTCAAAAAATATAATAATCTCTCCCAAAGAAATGAAGTTCGATTAATATATCTAAAAAAGGGTTCCGTCGTCCTCGCGTTCTGCGTAGGTTTTTTAGGCTATTCATTGGCCAAAAGATTTTTCAGCAAAATGAGCTCTCAGAAAATTTGGCAAATTAATATGGCTCAATATATTGGGTCGTGAGATCAGCAAAATATGCTTAAAATAAATATATTCGAGGATTAAGTATAAGTCCAAAATTGTTGAAATATATTAATTTTAAGTCCATCGGCAGATGTATAATTCTCACCATTTTATAAATTTTTGACACAAAAGTTGTTTACAGTATTTTACCGTATTTACTTATTGTTACTCTTTTCTCGTGAATCAATATAGGTAAATGTTCCAGGAGAACCAGGGTAGATACATATGAACGTTTTTTCAATTAATTTTTAAGGGACATGTTAGTTTTTGGTACTTATTGCATTAGAAATTCATAATCATTCTGAGAAAGGTGAGCAAATACTTCTTATCAATTTAGCATGTTAATTTGTCGCAAATAAATTATTTGAAATGATGCAATAGTTTCAATGTTGAACTAAACGTTTTGGATTTTTCAGGGTTCAGACAAAATTCTGATAAAATCAAGGGTATCTGTCTTTTGTCCTTGTTATATTTTTGAAAAAATATCACAAAGACAAAAACGCTGACAATTCCTTAATTTTCTTGGAATGTTGTCTAAATCCTATTAAATGCACAACGGCATAAATTTAATCATTAAAACTATTGCATCATTTCAAAAAATTATTTGCAACAGATTATCAGGCTAAATGATGATCATTATTTCTTCTAGAATTTTTAACAATTCAAAAAAGGGATATCTCGAAAACCGGACAATGATTCTTGGACATATTAATTGTTTTAGCATTTTTTCCCAGCTTAATCATTATAATAGACTAGCTTTGCCGCTATTAAATAGTCGATTGTAACTAACGTATATAATTTATACGGTAGTTCTTACAAAAGCACTTTCTTGACAAAAATTTTTAACCTTCTTGACCTGCTTATAGCAAGGTTGGTATCGCTTACCGTTTTGAATTAAATATCTCCGAATTTGACCTAATTAGCTTCATAAAACTACCCTTTTAGCTGTAAGCGAAAATACCCTCCGCCGCTTTTAAGATACGTTTTTATATTTAAATCCTGATTAATTATTTGATCTGAGAAAAGTGGCTTAATTCCGCGGTTTATAGCTCAATATTGAACAAGTCAGACTTTTATTATACGGTAGGTCTTTCAAACGCACTTTTTGAAGCCGCGATTGAATATATAAAATTTAATCGCGGTTAAGAACGTGCGTTTGAAAGAACTACCGTATAATAAAAGTCTGACTTGTTCAATATTGAGCCATAAACCACAGAATTATTTAGTTCCGATTCCCATTCTAGTTCCGATCTATTCCCACGAATAATCGAGGTCAATATTGATAAGGTCAACATTATATCAGAGATCAAAAAAGATGGTGCCGAAAGGTCATGTTAATATTTTACATTATACAGTTTTAGAAATAAAGGTCCAAAAATAAATAGCTATGGTAAACTTGATATTCGATTATTGTATATAAGCCCTTTAAAATCAGAGTTTCATCTTGAATTTCTTATTTGGGTTTTTTTTAATCCCATAAGATTTACTACAAATGTTACAAAAAAAATTAGCGTAGAACTAAAATATCAAAGAAAATATCGGCACACCTTATCTATCTTTTTGATATCGAAAGAATAGATAGGGTGTATCGGGATCTTCTCCATTTCAAAGATAATACCTATGGGTCTCAACTTATTTTTTTGTTGATTTTCTCCAAAATATGAAATGTGTCATGTGAGTAATGGTGTGAGTAATATGACTCATTTCATGTTTTAAAGGAAATCATCAAAATCAAAAATGTGAGAAAAAGCGCACATGTATTATTTTCGAAATAATCGAAGTTTGAAAATGTATTAACATAAAGTCGTACAAAAATTTCCAAACCATTATCAAAAGTTGACTATTATTCCAGAGAAAATTTCAAAAATTCCATGATCAATAATCCAGTACGTAATTTTTAAAGTAAATGTATACACTCCAATATTTATTTTCCTAATAGTCACATTTTTACATCCTTTGATCTACAGTTTTCTCAAGTGCGATAATCCAGAGTATCTGGTTCAACTTGGGAGCCATCCGTCATAAAATTATCTCTATTTGGTTTAACTGAACTTGACTGGGAAGCTCAGGTAGAGTGGCTGCGGTCTTTCTAGCACGATTTTCAATGTCTCCATACAGCCTTAATTACTTTTCGGGTCTATGGAGGAGTTTAAAAATGTTCTGAGAAATTTTTCCCAAAATGAATAAACTTAGACATGTGGATTTTTTTGTATTTCTTCAAAAATGCCGAAATATGTGATTTTGGTGTATTTTTTTCAAAAATTAATAAATTGTCGAAATATGAGACTTTTTCGGATCTTTGTTGCAATGGAATTTTAGCTGAATAAAAATGTCGATATATGTGAATTTTTGAAATATATTTTGATTTTTGTTCAAAAAATGAATCAAATGCATAATTATGGGATTTTTGCCATCGTTTTTTTTACTTTTTATTTTTCAAAAATGCCAGAACATTGGACCAGGGTGAAATTTCCTAGAGACCAATAAAATTGAGAAATTAGTTTTTCTCAATTGTGACCACAAAGTAGCCAAAAATGAAATTTACGCAGTTTTGGCTTTTCAACTTCAAAGTGTACCATTTCAGTAAGTGGTATTTTTCGGATGTTATTCAATCGAATTTATTTTTTTATCCATGTCAAGTTCAATTGACTCAAATAGAGCTTTGTGACCGCGAATTCGGCGATTATCTTCACCGTTATTTATAAGCCGACATCGGAATTTGATAACCCAGAAAAAAAGTTCATTTCTCCGACAGACATCGGTCAGATTTTTTTAGCCCCTTGGGCCAGAGTTACTGATCTTGAAATACTTACTGACATAATTTGAGCGTAACCTGTATCGAACTATCTACGTAGGGAAAATAACCATTCACGGTGGTCTGCGCAGATGCGATTATAAAATATGTTGATTTGATATTGAGTACCTAATTTAGTAAGTGACTAATCTGCTATAAATTGGTGTGAAAACCTGAGCTAAGTTCCAGTATTCACATCTATTATATGTCTTAAAATGCCCAGGATTGACTTCTCATGGATTTAAGGATCTGACGTTTATTATCATAAATTCAAAACTCCATTCTTGGTTTATTTTAAGATAATATACGCCAAATCTTTGAATCCAATCAAAGTCACTCTTGATCTCGTGCATAATTATCACACTCTCGCACCAATTTTTACAGCTGTTTTCAACCTTGATAATAAAAGCTACTTCACACGAGATCATAATTGACTTTAGATAAATAAATTATAATGCGTTCCCATTTAAACTGACGATAGCTCATCTGAGGTAACGATTTTGAAATTATTTTTAACATTTGAAGCCTCAAATTTTTTATTTGATTTTTTCTTTACATTCAGAAACAGAAGGTTTTTTCGCATATTTTTGCTTTAAAATTTTTTTTAGAGATTACTAGCGAAAAAAATGGAAAATTTTCTGAAAGTTTGCCCGATTGCCCATTTGAGGAGTTCAAATGATCATTTGGGTGGAATTTACATATAATTACGATTTTCACTAAGCTTTTCTAAGAAGTTCTGAATAAAAAAATACATTCAATTTCATCACCGATAATATTTTTTCACTTGAAATGAGTTTTTTCCCAATGTAAGTAAGAATTTTTGGATATTTGTCGTCACTTTAAATGAGTTCGTAGTGTCAATATAGTGATATTTTGAAAATTCTATTATTAGCGTCCATTTTGCAATCTCCTTTTTAAACAATAATTTATCGTTAACTATAAGTCGTTCGAAATCTTTTTTACGTAACCTTACAAACGACTTAAATTTAACATCACGAGTCTTTACTAGATTAAGGCCTTTTGAGGCCGAGGGCGATCAGCAGACGATCACCTCATTTTTTTCAGAGACGGAAAGACAATTTTTTTGTAAGGAACTATGTCCAAAAGCAAATATATACCGCGGTACTTTGGTACATCTATTGAAACAATTTGATTATAAAGTTTTTAGTCAATATATGTTAACTATTTGATAAGGTAGCGACGTACAAGAGTACCACTTCACTTTTGCAAATTAGTAACTCATTAATCATCTGGAAAAATATGACTAGGGTTCGGACCGGGGGCAATAAGTAAAAACTATATGAATATGATATATTTTACTCTTAATTTTCTTTTTGCTGCCAAATATTGCCTATGAAGCTTATTTTTGTGTTTTAAGTGAGAAACAAGTACAAATATGAGGTAAATTTTCATGTTTTTCTGGCGTTTACATGTAAAAATAAAAAATAACATGATCATAACGAGATTTATCAAATGACTAATTGGTTAAATTTTATAAAGGGGGTTGTGGGTGATCATATTTTTTGATTGTAAAAAAAAAACTTTCATTCAAATTATTTTTAGAACTAATGCCCTACTTTTTTGACCTATTTTTTCTCATTTTCGAAAATACATAAAAATTATGACATTCAGTGGAATAAACGGTATACCAGGTTGGTTTAACATGAGAAAATATTTTCTTTGTAAATTATAGTTCATCAGATATTTTTTGATATGATGATCGACCAATTTTTTCAAATTGCGCTCAAATTTCTGAAAATCATACTTTGAAATTGCACTTTTAAAAAAGCTCAAACTTTATTGAATGTTTTTAGTCGAAATCGATATCTTTCATCATTTATATCTCTTCAGTAATGAAAGTTAANCTCCCAAGTCAGCAGAATAAAATTTGCATTTTCACTGGCGTTCTCCTGAGGAGAATCTCCTTTCAATAGTCTGTCAATAAAAAAATGAAATCTTTTGAGCGAAAAAAAAATACTTGACAATGCTAGATTTTTATGTCAAGCCCGCCTATACATAGCTTTGAGCTTTTCTTTTTTTATATAACTAGTTCATTGTCTCCGCCAAAAAAACATCAAAAAGATACCTAACAGGATTAAATTTCACAAATGGCCCCTGAGGGTTAAAACTATTGAAAATGATCTACAAGATTTAGCCGCCACTAATTCCATTAGTTCAAATTAGTGTATGCAGTGTAGAGATATAAATCGGATTTCCGATTTAAAATATAAAAATTTAACCCGACATACTTTTTTAAGTATTTTTCTAGGCAGGATATATTAAGTAACATAGCTGCTGATAAGATACTCTTGCTCATTTGAGATAACCTGGATTAAAAATAATTAGTTATTTTGTACAGTTTTTTATGCAAGTTTAGCATAAGATATTAATACGTTTTGTGGTCGACATGATTTTTTACCGAATTTAATTGTAAAAACAAATAAACTATGCTATCACAAATGATTTCAGCCACAAAATGTAACCACGTCTATTTTAATTAAATTTTAATAAGAATTATTATGACTGTAAATAGGTATTTCGTACAGTTTCTAGTTGACAAGGAGTATGCATAGTTTGTAAGATAGTAAAACGTTTCGTCTTTGAGATCACTTTCATAGCGTAGTCTATTTGTTTTCACAATTAAATTATGCTATGAAAAAGTATTTCCACCAAAAAAACGTATTACTATCTTCCAAAATGAAGTTTTAAATAAACACTCTTCAAATAATTATTTACATTCAAAATAATTGTAATCAAACTAAATTTTAATAACAAAGAATTGTAATTAAAAGTAAAAATAATACTTTTAATTTCCAGAATTATCTTCAAAGGTTTAAAAAATACAACTTGCAGTTTAATTATGTTTAATGTAAATCCAAATCGTGACACCGCGTTCCGGATATATTTTGGTTGAAATTGGCATAGGAAAACTTCATTCAAAATTAGGGGAAAAATCCAGCGGGCCTAATCATGCTGTAATTAGTTGCTAAATTTCAACGTAAATTGAATTATTCTTATAGAAGAAGTAAAAAATTTTCCGAAAATATTACAATTATGACCATCTACAATTATTTTTTAGATATGATATTTCCGACTATTTTTTGAAATTTATTCAATTTTTAATTTAACATTTACGATCTGAAAGCAGATCTTCTTGATTTTTTCTCTCCATTTAAATTTTTTTTTATTAAGAAACTTTTCTTAAATTTTTCCAAAATTTTCTTCAATTTGTTTAGAAAATTTGATTCGAATTCGACCTTTCCCAGTGGAAAAAAACTGATGAAAATGGAATATTATGATCTCATGACGTAATTAAGGTTATAACCCTAGGTTTAACAATAATTACGTCATAATATCATAGTTTTTTCAATTTTCCTTTAGGCTTAAGCTTTTTCCGCCTTCATTAGCTCGCATATAAATCGAAATTTTAAAGAATTAAATCAAAAATCCAAAAAGTGCAAACTAAAAATTAAACGAAATTACGACATTGTTGGTCCAATACCTCCGAAAATGACTTCGAAGTTTCTAAAACCGCGGTAAAACTTGACCATGGCTTTTGGTTAATTTTATTTGACAATATTAAGACTGGTTTAAAATGAGGTTAGATGTGTTCTAGCTAAAAAATAATAAAATTTGACATACAATGCCAGACACCGGGAAGACTGACACCCTACCATATTTACCGGTTACATTATTTTGCCGGCTATCAAAATTTTGACAATTATTATGACTTTTGCAATCTTAATTCTTGCAAGTTCTGAGTGAATCTTGCTGACCATGAAAACAAATAATGTTAAGGAATTTTTTCTTAGATAATTTATTAAATCCAGCCAATTATGGGGGGTAAAGTGGATTCACTTCACCAAATTTCAAAATATTTTTCATAAAAACAAAGTCAGCCTGCCGAAAGTGAAACTGAAAAAGTGTATGAGTCATATAATATTATTGATTTGAGTCGTTAAACTTTTCTGTCCAATATGAATTCCTCACTCTGAAATTTTTAGGCCAGATGCCAAATTGTTCCAAAATTTCTGAAAATCTTATTAAAAATTTTCTGTCGGACGGCATCGAGGTCAAAATGGAAGAAAAGTGGAAAAAAAAAAAATTGTTTTTTTGCGTTTTTGAGGTCAAGTTTGAACAAAAATTAAAAAAAAAATTTCTGAATTTTCCGAAAAAAAACATTTTTAAAACAACTAGAAATAATTTTGTAGCCTGTAGGAGTTAAAACCTCGGAAATTCCCGGCGGACACCCTAGTCATATTGGGTTTTGACGACCACAACCTCCTTAATAATTGAAAAGTATTAAGAGTGAATACTCACGTGTCCTTATCAAAAACATTAATGCTTGACGTATATTTTCAATTTTGGCTTCATAATTCAAGCGTGAATCTAACTTTTTTCATAATGCAACATTTATTCTTAAAACTTCACTTTTCAATTATTAAGGAGGTTGTACAAGTGTAGTCGTCAAAACTCAACATGATTCAGTTGGTCTTTTAGTCTATCTTTTGGCGCTGCTAATTTTTTATTCACGTTTCGCTCAAAAATATTTTGTAAATACAATTTTTAACATTATCAAGGAGGTTGTGGTCGCGAAAATCGACAAAAATGCGGTCTGAAAAGTTATGCAATTCTCAGAGATCTAACACGATCAAGGCGGTTTCTTAGCTTCAGTTTACATTCAGTTAAAAATAAAACTTGCAGAATAATCAGTTTTACTTCAAACTCGTATATATTTTGCTAACTTTAATTAATCATATTTGTTAGTATTATTAGTTGCAAGCTTCAAACATCGAAAATTGGACAATTTACGGTGCCAAATTGATAATATTTATAAAAAATGTAGACATTTTTTATAACCCAGTGTAACTGACTTATTTTTAACTTGTTTCCGTCAACACGTTCTCTGCCAAATAGCATTTTGAACTTGAGATTTTAAACATAGATGTTTTTTAATAACCTCAATTGTATAGCCCATACGATCAAGTTTTTTAAAAAAATTATCAGTTTAAAATCTCAAGTTCAAAATGGATGTAGAATTTGTGGAACATTTTTACCGTCAATTTTTCATTAAAAAATTGGATCCAATTTTACCTTTAGCTTAATGTACTTACTTCATGTACGTAATCCAATGTATATACTTAATTTACATACTTAAATAAATAATTTATATAAATTCTATGCCAGACTTAGCGATTTGTCCCGATATTATCGCAGATTAATAGTTCAACAACCCAATAGGTGGCGTAGTGCAAATATTTTGATAGAGTCCAGCTTGAATGTGATGTACTTTATGTACACGAAAAAAATTAAACCTCTCAATACCCGCTACATTATTATGGTATTTCTAAATGAAAACAATCTTTCGAAAATTAGACGTTTTGTCCTTATAACGCGTTCGAAATTTTTTTGGAAATGATGTTAAGATTTAATCAAATTCGGTTGTGTTTTTATAATAGACAAACTCGTCAGTAGAGCTAGACGAAATTGCAAATGATTAAAGAGCTTTAAAACCCTGATTTACAGTTTAATTTTCTAGTCAATAAATCTAAGCTACAAATTTTTTTTAATGAGTAATATTTTTGTCTAGCTTCCTAAGCCACCTGAATTTTGTCTGCACTATAATTAAATTTATTTTAAAGTCAGATGGAATAGAAAGCTAGACAAAAATTAAAACCATAAAAACTTGGAGGTATGATTTATTGACTTAATATTATTGGCAAATATGATATTCATAATATCTCTCAATAATTCGCATAGTGTACTAGAAAAAATTGGAGTTTAGCCGATTTTAACACTAAAGTTATAATTATGTATATCATATACAGTAGGTTAAGGGGTACTCTAAGTAGTAAAACGTGCTTTAGGTAGTACCGGGTGCTACTTTTTTAAAAACCGGATTGAGTGGAAAACGGCCAATTTTGAATAGTTATTTGTATTTTCAAATACCATAAAACTGTAGTGGGTATTGATATTTTGAAAGTAGTAATAGTTCCCCGAAATTAAATATTGTTTATCAAATAATTAGCAGGTTACTTTATAACTTGACTTTTACTGCCGTTATAATGATAACTTAAGCTGATTTTCTGGGCTGTAGTGAATTTCCAGTTAATTTATGTTTTACACAGATTTTTACCCGTGTTAGCAAACAATTAACAAGAAATGTCAATTTTAGTCTTGATTTCGGTTTTGAAAGCACCAGTTTCTTCTGTTAAAAACTTTTTGTCAGGAATTTTATGAACGATTATTTAGAAAATAAACAATTGTTTCTAAAAAAACGTGTTTGTCGATCAGCTATTTTATTGGGCTGTTTCCAAAATATTATTCCAAAGTTTAAGGGTTAAATTAGCATGATATTATCTCTACCGAAACATAAAAGGTCGAATTTATTTCATCGGCATTTAGGGCCGTTTGTTTTTTTTACTGCTACATTAATTCTAAATCTTTCGGGGTCTATTTGGTGATATTTGTGTGTATGTTTGCAGTATATGCTTTCGCCCTTATTTTTAGTTTTTGTTTTTTGCCGCGTCTTGGACCAGCGCGATATTTTGAGGACTAACGTTTATAAATAAAGGCGACCATGCAAATAAATTAGGAAAATTGTTGATAGAATAATAAGAAGATGAAAATGCCCCCGACCCAAATTTGCATTTTTATCTTAACATAATCTTTGATTTCGGCATGGCAATTAAACAAGCTTATTTGC
>SCLH01001304.1:101540-115455 GCA_004367855.1 Oikopleura vanhoeffeni | reverse complement strand
AAAAGTTTCCTTATTTTAACCATAGGGTGCCCAAAAACATTATTTTGAAATTTTTGCTCTTTAGCGCTATCGAAATTTGCAATAAAGAAAGTTTATTTGATTCCATTTTTGGCCACCTTTTTCCACTTAGTGGTAATGAACTGTCGTAATTGATCAAAATTATTTTTCTGTTTGGTGATAAATACCTTTTTTTATGAAACACAATTAGAAATTTTCGACCTTGCAGAAACTAAATTTATATTTTCGGCGGGGGTCTATTATGTCAATCAAAACAAACATCGCAAGCGAACGTTTTTAACCAGCAGTCTTAAAAAATAGTATATAGTATACATTCGAATAATTAAAGCTACCTCAATACTTAATTTTTATGAATCACTCGTCCTGGGAAAATTCGTAGTAAAAATATTTCCCGCATATAATATCATAATGCAGGATTCCGCGATTTAAGCAATGTATATAAGCAATGTCAAATTTTTCGCATTTTTTCAAAAAAATAATTTTAAATATCCCGCATTTTTCAAAAATAAATTTTTGCGCACTTTTAAAATTCTCAAAAACTAACAAAAATTTTTCTAGATTACTCCACGATCCCTCACGGCAATTCTTCAACTCGAAGCGTCTCATCCAGTGATCCCATACTGGGAAAGGCAAACAGAAAGATTAGCTGATGGGCGATTCACAGCCCTTGGAGCTATTTTCGACACTATATCAAATGCAGAAAACTCAGTTAAAGAAAAACGACAAATTCTAATTAAGTGGATGTGCGAGGTAATTACTTATCATGATGTTTAATCATACCGCGTGAGTTTTATTTAAGTATCGTTGAGGCAAAAAATGATTTGTATAAACTTATGGGCAAGTTAGAGCCTTTTGTATAAAAAGATGGTCTCGAATCACCTCAAGTATCGACGTCACTTGGAACTCACGCTGTACGTGATATTGAACGGGATCTTTTAACGATGTATTCTTTCCGGTAGAAATTAATCTAGTATAAAATTTCAAATAAATTAGTTAACTTGTTTAACGACAGAACCACATTCTTGAAATATCTCGGTAAATACTACCGGTATGTTTTATGGGGTTAATAGTTTTCCGGCTATGACAGCTGAAAGCTATAAATTACGATTTGATACGACCAAAAACTGCAAAATCAGCTGTTTTCTGAAATTGTGAAAATATCACTTTCAAATTTCAGTAAGCATAGCCGTTTAACTATCAACCCTATTTTATCATTTTTGGAACTGGATTTAAAAATTATAAGGGGTCACGTGGGAAAAGTGTGACTCTCTATTTCTTTCAGAACGACGTCTTAAGAAAGACCCTGAATTTATATTTATTTAGGTTTGCACAGCTTCTGAATGTGAAAGCTCGGTTCTTCCTCATGCTATCAAAATGATTGACCGCTTTTTAGTTTGTACAAAATGTAAAGCCAAACATTTACAGGTAAATTTAAATTATTATTATCTGTTTTATTATTAAGAATTATTTTGCATTTATGACAAAAAAAATAATTTAATTTTAATCTCTCCTCGGCACGTATCTCCGGCCTAGTTTGTCAAGTTAAACTTTTAATCAACGCCTTGCGGACAAAATGGCAACGTAAGCCAAAAAAGTATTGTTTGCTTGTTAATAGGCAGAGGGTTTAGGTTATCAATTTGACACTCGTAACAAATCTTGAGCTACTGAATGCACAAAAATAAACTAGGCATTTTGACCGAAATTTCAAAATAACTAAATTAATTCAAAAAAAATGTCTAAATATAATGTTATCCCAAATATTTTTTAGAAAATATGCTTTTTTTCGATAATAATGCCAAATAATTTTATGAAAACAATAATTCGAACAAATTATTCCAAAATTTAATTATTTTAGAAACAAATTGCAGAGAAATTAAACTTGGCATATCTTATATTTTTTATAAATGAAAAATTGTCGATCAGACATTTTTATAGAGAGCATACTATTTTTGGTTTAACTGATTTTACAATAAAGTTTTATTATGTTGTAAAAAAAGGTGTAATAACAAAAAGACCACATAAAGTCGCGGATATACTTAAATAATCTTTAAAAAATCTACCTAAAAAATTCATGGAAAATTGACTTGATATAAAAAATTTGAATGAAAAACGCCGTGGAATTCTCGGAGATACGTGATCGATTAAACTCTAAATCAAATTTTTTCGGCAGCGTCAGAATTAGAATTATTTTTCACACAGCTCTAATGTTTTCTATAACACAAATAATTGATAGTCACATACCTTTCTTTACAATGACGGTTCTTGGGAAAATAGCTTTTCAATGGTTCAAAACGCATATCAGGAAACATCCTGAGAAACCATCGAAAACCAATATGCGTTTGAAATTGCGGCAAATAGACTATTTTCACAAAGCGGCTCACTTCTACCCGTGTGCTGAAAAGACGATATTAAATTTTTGATTTTTTGAAATAAAAATAAGGTTTATAAAATGGCGCGAAACCAAGTTTTAAATTTTGGCTCAAAATTGAAAATTTATAAGTTTTGTAACTACATTTTTTCACCATCAGATACTGAATCGAGTTTTCAGTAAAATTTCTAAATTTGAAAGGTTTTTGTAGGTGGTCCATGTGTCACTAACTTGTGCAAGTTTTTAAAGAGGTTTTTGAACTTCTGGACGACTAAAATGGCGCGAAACAAAAAATTAATTCTGAACAAAAAGTAAAATTTTTAAATTGAAGGATTCTTGTCACAGAATTATCAAATCTAACTTTCACATTTTTCAGGCTGTTGGTGCTGCCTGTATTCTTATAAGTTCAAAGTTTCGCGAAACCACTCCCCTGGGAATCTCAAAAATCTCACAAATGACACGAGGTGCCGTCAGTGAAGACATGCTCAGAGTAAGTTTTTCTTTCATTATAAAAAATCGTTTTTCCTGACATTTCTGATCAAGTTTGTCACCGCAAATGAGCTTTATTTTATTTCCATTTCCTATAACTCCATCGTCTTAAAAACGCCCCCAAAGTGGTAATTAGCAATCTTATTCACAAGAGATTGCTAATTGCCATTTTGGGGGCATTTTTACTTTCTGGCATTATGGAAATGACAAAAAAAATAGGTTGGGTTTTTTTGCTTGCCATCTTTTTGTTTAATCTGTTATTTTCATGATATACGGATCAACGGACCTCAGAGAACAAATCCTAACTATTTGAATGATACAAACAACGCAAGATATTAGCACCCAATCAAACCCGTCGATTGAGGAATAGGCCGATTTCATTGGTCAGATTAGGAAAGGATCAACCAATCAAATGCTCAGATTTTCCATTTTTCAAATAGTTAGGATTTGTACTCTGAGGTCCGTTGATCCATACCGTCACTAGACCATATTTCACAGTACAAAAAAATAATTCTTCAAAGCACCTGTCAGCGCTGGTATTTCACCCGAACCACTACAGTTAGCGAACCACACATGTTAGCGAATTATTCTCTACGTACTTCTTTTTGGTTCGCGTTTAATACCGCCGAACCTTCGCATAATTAAAACTTTAAATCAAGCAGAATTTTTGTTGGCAGAGGCACAGTTTTTCATATCTCAAAACCTTTTGTAAACCTCAGATGGTTTTGCGCTTGTATGGAGATTTTTATGAATAACTTAAAACCTAATTGAGATGGAAAGTTAATTATTAGAATAAAGAAACATGTTAACAGGTCATGATGATATTTTAAAACATAATTATGAAACGTACCTAGCTACATTATCGTTACAAATTCGATATTTTGTATCGATAATGAAGTTGGTGATGTTCCAGAGTGCGTTTTAAATCAGCATTCTCGCCGGTCAACTTGGGCGGGGGTAAAAAATGCGGGGCAAAAAAAAGAGTCGTGCGACCTACTTTAGTTGTGAAAATTTGTATTTGAAAAAAAATTTCGTGTTTTTAATTTTAAAATAAAAAAATTTGGCCTGCGTTTTTAACCATTACACTTCTGATAAATAACTTTGCATCTTAATTAGTTTTCTAGCTATTCTGAAAACCACGCTAAAATAATCTGAGGTTTACAAAAGATAAATTAGGATATGAAAATGTCCCAGTGGCAAAAATTTCTGCTTGGTTCTAAGTTTCAATCTTGCGAACCGTTCAGCGGTGATATTTGATTCGGACGAGTTTTTCAGTGAATTTTTATGGTCCGGACTTTCTTTGGTTTGCTGATGGTTCGTGTTTAATGTCGCCGAAAGTTTGTATGGTTAAAACTTAGGACCAAGCAGAATGTTTTTGCCAGTGGCACATTTTTCTGATTGATGCCAAGTTTTATTCATGCGAACTTTTGCCGGTATTTATCGCGAACCGTTAACGAACCAAAGCAAGTTAAGACCATAATAATTTGCTGATAAAGTCGTCCCCATCAAATATCCCCGCTGAAGGGTGTTTTGAAGAAGAAGAGTTTATAGACTGTGGCCTAGTTTCTTGGTGTTATTACGATGCGTCATCATTTCTTGACTAACGTCGATTAAATGTTTTTTGCGCAGCTATGACACTCTCAACCGTGTTTTCTCAGATCTCCTTTTATGGATCTCCAAAAACGCGTAGGGTAGAAAAAAATAGGAACCGCACGCTCTACATTTAGAGGGCCGTATATCATCAGAAAATTTGGTAACCAACAAATAACTAAGGTTATTTTTCGGATATAAAAACTGCCTTAACTTTAGGCCGAGAAATTCTAAGTCCTGATCGTTCACATCAACGTTTATTTGGCAGTGAAACATTTTATTTTACTTTCGCATGATATAGCGAATATGAAAGAAAAATTTTCATGCCAAAAAAACTTTGATGTGGCAACTTAGAATTTCTAATCGTTAGAATCTTCTCACTCGACATTTTTTAGGTCTATGAAATTTTTTTCAAATTTGACATTTAACTAATTTTCTATTTTAGGATGTGGAAGTCGTCATATTAATGAAATTACACTGGGATATTGGATGCGTTACTTATTCCGAATTTCTACCGTTTTTGTTTGACATTTTGGCGTCTAATCCGGTAAGTTTTTTTTCATAATTTGCTGATATTTCTGTACTTATTAATTTCATTGTGTTAATCGCATTTCGAGGAGGGATTCGTCAAGATTTTCTCGAAATAATTGTATTTTTGGGGTGAAGTTTTACTGTTTTAATATAAAAAAAACTATTTTTAACTTTGGCGGATAAGTACCTAATTTTTTCATGTCCTATTGTTTTGGAAAATAAAGCTGTGCAAAAATTTAGAAAATTACCAATAACAGACATGCAAAAAGACGTATCAGGAAAACATATTATTGAAATTGTGCCAAAAGTTTAATGACGCTGAAATTTTGTGAAAATATTCGTATTTGAAAAATAGACATTATCAATGTCTCCGGCAGGAGATTACAAAATAGATTTTCTGACTTGAATGGAAAATCTGAAAAATTTTTTCGATTTATTTCCAACGTTTAACATCTCTAGGCAATTATTATAACGTAAAAATATCATTGGCGATGTTTAGAAGGTCAAAAAACAGAAAATTAAATATTATAACTAAATCTTCGAATTGGGAAATTTTGCTCTCTAGCAGGACTTGTGCTAATTTCAAAAATTCATTTTCCGTTTGTCCGATATCGATTCACGAATCCACGATTCTAGAACGAGTTTCTCTGATTTTTCAATTTTTGCTGGCGTTTTGACAAGTTCTTTATTAAAAAATGTCATGTACATCAAAAACATTAATATAAATATTATGTCAAAACAACGTTAAACATGGTTAATAAGATTTTATTCTTAAATTAACAATTTTCAAAAATTCTGACTTCCGGTTAATACCGGAAGGGGAGTACCTGTTCGGTATTTCCATTCATTTTAAATTATTTGTATTCATAAAACATTTTTCATGGGAAAGTAAAATATGTGATTAACAACTTCCGGTATTTGTGTTTTTCTCAACAATTAACAATTCTTCTCTTTCAGGACTGTGCGCATATTCCTCAACTTCACGAAGAAACATTTCGAAAATATGTATCAAAATACGTGGACAAAATTGCGGCATTATGCTATTGGGCAGGTAAATTTTACAAAAAAATTATTTTGCATCAGACACAAAAGTAAACTTGAAATTAAATGTTCGGCGGTGGTGTTTTTTGCATCAATTGCAAAAAATATCACCGCCGGAATTTTAATTTTAACAATTAGAAATTACTCTAAAATGTCTCTAATTTTATCTTGTTTTCTTACAATGATCTCATAATTTTGAGAATTCGCAACAAATTTTAACAAAGTTTTTAGTGCTTTTGGAAAACTCACTGATTTTCAGAATATTTGACCCAGATTTACAATTCTAACGAAATCGCTTAAAAAATAAGAAAAAACATTTTATTAGCAAATTATTTCTTTTTGCTGTAAAAATGTTTATAAATGATGTTTACATTGATGTAAATAATACGTTTCGTCATTTTTCCAGCGATATTTGTGAAAATTTTTAAATTGGGCTCTCTATAGTTATGAAATTAAGTGAGTTTTCGCAATCCTTGAAAAGTTAGTTAAAAATTGTTGCAAATATCAAAAGTTATTTGATAATTGTTAAGAAAAACAAGCCGAAAAAATTAAATTCTGCGGGTGTTATTTTTAGCCTCCTTTTTCTATATTTGAAAATTGACAATTTTATAAACAAAAAAAAATACCACTGAATTTTACACCCACAGCCCCCCTTAACTCATTTTCGAGGACATGACTATTTATAGCCGACTACGTGAGAAAACTCAAGGCAAATTTAAACCATCTAGAAATCTTTAGAACTGTTTTTTTAACTAACACGCTTTATTTTAGAACCGGATTTAATCTCCCAAAGACCATCAGTTTTGGCAGTGTGTGCACTCGGAGTCTTTTTCCAGCGGATGAATTACCTCGAACCTGGTGTGATGATCCGGGCTCTTCATGGATATATCACGGTAAGAATTTTTGAAAATTTTTATTAAAAGGTGGTTTTTGTCTATAAGGACAATATATTACCAAAATATACAAAAAATTTATCTAAATATAAGGATAATCTGAAATTTTTTTGGAATATCCAATTGCCAAAAAGAGGTGATTTAAGTAGTGATAGCCGTCCCGTTCAAAAAGTTTGAAAATGATTACAAAAATTTTTTCCGCAAAATACTTTTTCTTCTAAAATTTTAAATATATTTGTTCTGATTTTTTTACGTTTTTTTTATTTTTTGTTAATCATCGACAATTTTTTTAATTTGCGAATATTTTCATAACAAAATATTTTCTTAGAACGTTTTGATAGATTACAATAGATTAGCATTTTCTATGTTCAACTATTTTCGAATGTCCTAGTACGTGCCACAATCTGGTCGAGGAAATCATGCACTGAAGGGGGTAGTAGCGGCGTCCACTTGACCTTGATGAACAGTTTATTCGCTACTTGAGTAGATATTAGTAGCTTAATCTAGCTAAAAGGGGTAGTAGCTACATTGTCCCACGATGTTTAGATCAGGGCACAATAGTCGTACACCCTTAAGCACCATCAAACTTTAAAGTACTGTAAATCTCGAGTTAAGAGGGTTGTTGAAATTTCTATTCAATGTTTTTTGGTAGGCTTTTCGAGCCACTACAGATATTGTTACTATATATGTACCAGACTTTTCCGGGTAGGTTTTTTGGCTTTTTCGGATTAAATTCAAGTGGTAAAATTGACGAGGAATTTTATTTACTTTCGGCGTTTAACCCTCACGTGCGCATCTCTGTGTCGAAACACATTTTGGGGGAATAATTAATTTTTTTCGTTTTTTTTAATCTAGATCTTCCCATACAATTTTGGGTCTCGGTGTTTAAAACACAGTGGCGTAGGCGAGGGTTAGGTGAAATAAACCCTCTATGGCTAATCGCGGTTCGTTATTTGTTAGTTTTCATCCCAGATTTCTGGTTAACCAGTCATAACCGGTTAAAATTAAAAAAGTCTTGAAATAAAAACCCTAATAAAATCTTTCTAGACTATTCGATCACACCAAGAAATGCAGACTTGCTGGGATTGCGCTACAAATGTTTGGCGCACGTTTGCCCGTCCATCAACCGCCGTAACCAACCGCACGGTTCGATCCGGTTCAACCGCAACAACCGACGGCACAGACGCCCCCACCGACGGAACGCGCGCCCGGCCTTCTTTGGCCCCGCCCAGTTTTGGGCCAAGCCCGTACAAAATGGGCACGAGTACGATCCACGCTGATAACGACGAGGACAACGACTCGGGAAACTACTCGAGTATGGAACGCCCTTAAATTCATTACCTCAAAAGAAAAAAAGAAATGAAAAAAATTAAAAAAAAATATTGGTCCCAGATACATTTACGCTTCTATGAGGTGGCGCTTCAATTATATATATATATATATAGAATACTGAATATAAGCCTATAAGGGTGTGACCATTGCATGGCGGAAATTTTCGTTAATGTCGTACACTCTTAAATGGCTTCATTATATTTCTCCCGCTTTTTGACTTTTTTTGCTAATTCTTTACCATGTTAATAAGGTTGGTGTGTTTTTCCTATTTGGTAATATAAAACACTTTTTCATCTAAAAAACCGCTGCTTTTCAAGATATTTGTAGTTAAGGGGGTCCTCGTCGCAAGTTATATCTCATAATAAAAGACTACAGGAATGTTTTTTTAACTTTTTATCCTAAAAGTCTAAAAAATCACATTTTATGTTGTTCTAGAACAAAATTGCTTATATTTAAGTTGATAGTCTTACAAAAAAAAATTTCGAAAGTCCAAAAAAATTTTCGAAAAAATTGTTTTTGGACTCAAAAAATTTGTTTTTTTTGTAAAACATCTTAAAATTCTTGAGATAAAATTAACATTTTTTGCCTGAGAATCTTCGGCTTTAATCTTTTCTTATTCTGCGCAAAATTTCATTTATCCAATTTTTCTGAATTTCAGCAAATGTGCTTTGAACCCAGCAAAATATCCCCTTTATTCGCCACTCAAAATATGATATCTCAAAAACTAAAAATTTCCTTAGACAATTTTATGTATACCTGAGCTTTATCATAATTTCTCAAGCTCATACCAGCTTTTGTGAATTAAGGGCCAAAAATAGTGAAACAAACTGAAATTTGCATGCACTATTACCACGTGATGGCGCACGAGAACCACATAAAATTAAAGTTCGAACAAAAGTTTGCTCTCAAAACCATTTTTTTAATTTCTCACTCGAAAAAAACTTGCGACGACTACCCTTTCAAGATGTACTTTCAGGACATTTCCACCAATAGGGTATCTTTAGAGCATTTTTTTGTGTTACTAAGGTTGTTTAGGGTGACAATTTATTTAACTCGCACGTTGTCGATTCGACACTTATTATTATTATGTGTGATTATCACACTGTGATAGACAATTTTTTTTGTATATTTATTATTTATCCGAAAATTGGTCAATTTTTTAGAAAAAACTCCTATCCTGTCAAAAACCTTTGAAATGTAACCTTTTAGGGAACTGGTTAACATATTTTTTTATCTCCTGTGATATGATAATTTTTAAATATGTGTAGTAGGGTGTCACCCTATATTGTGTTTTAGATTGAACTTAAATCGGCCTCTTTCCAACCCTATTTTTTCAAACTGAGGGTTCAATAACATAAATTTTACATAGAATTAAATATTTTTAAAGAATTAAAATATTTTTTTTAATATATATTTTTTTGTTATTAAATATTCATCAGTTTATCAATTAAGATCTACGAGTCCATGAAATCGTCTTCATATTATTTTCAAATATTTTTTTTTGGACTTTGGGATCGAAATCGGTATAAAAGTATACATATAAGATTTGTCACGGACATAATTTTAACAAACCTACATACGAGTAAATTTCATTCGAAAAAAGTCCGAATTTTTATCGAAATGATAATGGCATTGTTCTAGAAACTTTTTACAGAAATGAGGCTTCAAAACGCTGAATGTTAAAAGTTTCTAGAACAATGGCATTATTATTTCGATAAAAATTCAAAAAAATTTGGAATAAAATTTACTCGTATGTAGGTTTGTTAAAAATTAATATTATTCTGTAAGCAATCTTATAAGTATACTTTTATATCGATTCTATCCCCGAGTGCTCAAAAATATTTTTTCTTATATTTTTACAGAAACGTTTTTTGGGCTCGGGTATTGTAATCGATATACTGATGAAGAGTTGATGACGAAAATTATACAATAAAATTAATAAATTTGAAATAAATAATTTTTTTTTCTAAATAAAAACGCAAAAATAAATGAATAAATTTTATGCATAGAAATTAAGAAAGTGAAATTTTTCAAAAAAATTGTGGATTTTAAACATATTTTATCATCGTGAAAATATAAATTTAGAACCCAATTTGGGAAAAAATTGAATTTCCGCTGATTTTTTCTTTTCATTTTTGAAATTTCTATGGTAATTTTCTTATCATTTTCAAGGATATTTTATGAATGTTTTCGGAAATTCTTTTTCGAAATTTTATAATTGATTGTTTTATACCCTAATTTTTTTCATATTCACTGTATTTTCAGCATATATTTTTTGATACCTCGTATAAATCTGGTATACCCAAATGTGGCCTTGTTTTCTCAGGGAGCTCATTCTACTTTTTGCCCGTACACCCTAAATAGACGCCATTTTAATAGAATTTTCAATTTTTTTTTCCAAATCTTTCCACCTAGTCTGGCATTTTGTAAAAATTAAAAAAAAAATGTTTCAATATTATCTGGAAAACCCCCCTAAACTTTGCTAAATCTATTTATTAATTTTTTCCAAGCTTGACAAAAGACCACAATTCTTATCAAAATTTCTCGATAACTGATTCTCCCACCGGGAGGTCTTAACAAAATAATATTTATGTGAATCATGATGAATTTAATTCGTCACCTGTATTCTTTTTTGGTGCTAGATTATGACCCTTTATTGAAAAAATCTGTTTCTTTTCTTCAGTTTTAGAAGAAAATAGTTCAAAAAAATATATATTCTCGAGGTTTTTTCATAAAATTTTCAAAATAATTTTTTGACCCCGCCCCTCCCTATTCAGAACAAAAACGAAAAAATTGACCAGGCATTTATTATTTTTGAAACACCAGTTTGAACCCTTTATATATAAGTATTCATTCTTATATTCTCAAATAAGTCTTTTTTTCCTCGTCCACAATTCATGATGCATATTTTTAAACCCCCTCGAAAAGAGGGTCGCCCTTTTTTTGAAAATCCTAATAGAATCATTAACCCCCTTACTCAGAATAAGGATAATCGTAAAAAGTAATTTCATTGTGCCAAGTAGCACAGATTCCGAGTACAGGGGTGTAGGGTTTTTGAGTGCCACCATGTCACCCAAACTATTCGATTCTACCGTAACCAGAATATCGTATATTGTAGTTTATAGTCTACGCAAGTGGTAAAATGCGATGTACGGTAACAAAAGAAAAGAGCAATAAGTTTTAAAAAAAGAACTCTTTTCCTTACTAGTAATTCATTAATTCTAGATTATATAATATTTATCTCATTATTTTAAGTGATATTTGACTCCTTTACCGCCATGACGTGTAGATCATATTTCAATTTTTGCAAGATCGGCGCTAGAGAGCGATTTTTTTGGAATTTTCAAAATTGAAATAAAATCTCATCACTTTTTTGCGGTCAAGTTGTCATACTAATTATACCGTATATATTTGATATATGACTTATTATAAACACCCCATGTCTAAGTATCGTTTCCCCTATTTGTTCGCCCATTTAACGCCCTGACACAATTTCACTGCTAAGATAATTCCATGTTCCAACTCAATTATTTTAACACCCACGCGAATTATTAGCTAGTCCCATTCAGTTCACAATTCTTTTTGGAAATACATTTCTGACATATTATATGACACACTGTGGTTTTTGTCTATAAAGACTACATACGTTTATAAGCTAAAACCAATGCAATTTTTAAATAAAATTAAGGCTTTTTTCAGGCTTCTATAGCAAAAAATAAGGTATTCGATATGATATTGTTTATGGTCGTAGAAAATTGCCGTTTTGGCCTTAGCCATTTTTATTCGAAAAATTTGCCGATATCAATATCCTACCGATTTTAAAACTTAAGTACTAATTTAGAACGTTACTTTCAAATTGATACGACGTTTTTATCGGGTACCTGATTTTTTGTTCTGAATTCCTAAACAGATCTACTACGATCCCCGAGTCCAGAAAATAATTATTTTGTTATTTGAAAAAAATATATCTTTGGACTCGAGGATCTATATCGCCTTGTTTCAGAAGACTGCTGAACCGAGTTTGAAAATTCCGCTCATAAATGCGAGCCATAGGTTCACCTTTTTTTTATGAATTTTAGAATTCCGGTAAAAACTTTTATTCTAATAGAAAAAACGGAAAAATTAAACATGTCCTTATAGACCTCGACCACAGTAATTTATTTGTTACATATCGCATACATTGATCTCTATAGTTTATGGCACCGGTTGAGATATTTGGCAATGCAAAACACTTTTTAAGTGTAAACCGCCACTTTTTCAAAATTGTCGCCAGAGAGCATTTTTTTAATGTGCGAATGTTTCAATAACTCAGTTACCCATTTATTACTTGATGAAAATTTTGTATTCCTTCCCCTGTATATTTTCGACGTTAATTTGATTGAAATTCTACTTTGTGGTATTATATGCCACGATTATTAATCAAATTAATCAGCAAATGTTCTTGTATTTAGATTACATATTTATTTAAGGTTTTTTGTACAAAATTTTATTAATAGAATTTGATCCTGACAAAAGATACTTTTTTCAACAATAAATTTTTGAAAACACTTTTGAATTTTCATTTCTCAGCATTTTACAGGAAATTTCACAGCATTAGACAGCAAATTTTTTTATAAAGAGGTTTCTGGGTGTATAATAACTAGACTGAAACTGATCATAAAAATGGATATGATTCAAATTATATATGAAATTCATACTATAAATAAATACGAACAAAATTTTAAAGACCAAGACCTTTGCTGATAACCGCAAGTCCCGATTTCTCCATTAAGGTTTAAATGGTTTCTCGTAAAAAACCGGTAAAAGTTGGTTTAATAATCGGAAAATTCCTAAAAACTCGATCAATTTTAAGGAAAAGTTTGACGTTTTGGAGTAATTAAAAAAAATCAGATAGCAACAAAATGATTCTCTTTGTTTTTATGATCAAAAAATGTTTCCAGCATATCATCAAAAATAGTTTTTCTGCATTCAACTGCCAACTAAATCCGGAATGAAATTTTTGGGCCAAAATTTTTTTTCTTCAAATTAGAAAATTGTCATGTTTTTCATTCTTATCACGATTGTCTACACATTAACTGCATGAACTATTTTTGATGAATTCCTGGAAGAAAAAAACGAGTTTATTTTTCTTTCTCAAAATTAATACTGAAAATGCTTACATAATTGATCTCTAATAAAAAAATTTAAGTTTTTTAGTTGGCAGTTGAATGCGAAAAAAATTTTCTCAATATCATTTATGGTTTTCCCGTAATCGTCATAACTCATGAGACGGGTGGCTTCCTTTATAAAACTACTTTATGGTGTGCTAAAGTGTTTTTTGAAATTTTGTCAAGTCTCGCGCTGTTTCGATCTTCTAAAATATTTATTGATATGAAGTTCAATGCTCAATAAAACGACGTTTATTACATTTTACAATTTTCATTTACAATCACCATTGTCGTCAGACCAGAAAAGAGTAAAATAATTTTCTTTGAGATTTCCATGAATTTATTCGGACATAAACTTTATGATAAAGGGAGTATCAAACGGTTTTTAATTTCAGGTTAGGGTCATGTTAAATGCATAAGGTGCGCAGCGGAAACCCTACAGACTGAACTGAAACTGCTGATTTTCGCAAAAAATTAGGTCATTTTGACGAAAAAAATGCGTAGGC
>SCLH01001304.1:79465-100484 GCA_004367855.1 Oikopleura vanhoeffeni | reverse complement strand
AAAAAAATCGAGAATGTTCTCAAAGTTTTCGATTTTTTTCAGATTTAGATGAGATTTTCGATTTTGCACTATTTTATCTGTAACTTTCAAGACTATTCCTGAAATTTACAAAATCGCTTGAGTGGGTTTTAACGGTTGATCAAGACGGAAAAAAATAAAATTTCATTTTTATTCAGAATATTTTCACCATCACGGAAAACTGATGAGAGTAAAATAAAGTTGGCTTTCATTTTCAGATTATAGTTCTTTAATATTTGAGTTGACAAAAAGCAAATGTGTTACCCGACAACTTTGAAAACTGCCGTGTTCTATAAGTACTTCGGCTGATTCCTAGCCGAATTCTCAATTCTTTTGGAACCATCAAACAGCAAGCAATTAGAGAGCAAGGAAGAGGGGACAGCATTTTGAAGGAAAGGCACGGATAGCCTACCTCAGATAAAGTTGAGTATAAAGACCAATGCGAGCTCTTAACTTCTTACTGTGAATACAAATTACAGTTTAATTGGCTAATTTACATAAAATTTAATAAAAAACGTACATGTATCAAACCTCCTGACAGTCAGTCAAACGTTCTGACACAAATTGTCATTTGGTTTAGATCGGATACCAGAAAATCGGAATTGATTTTATTTCTGCAGTTTATTTTCAAATCCCCGCTAAATCTCGTGTCCGGTCTAAACCTCCCAGCCGGGTTAATGCGTTCTTTAAAAACTTTAAAAATTCAACAACTTAAAAATCTGTACACAAAATTAATATAGGAATCTTCTGCTTCTCAGAATTTTCAAACTTGGCCCTAACTAAGTCTTCAAATAAGCAATGAACTCACTATTAGCTAAGATAAAATCTTACGTCTAATCAGTCACAAAAAGTATTACGTATACTGTTTCCGGACAATCCCTTAATAAAAATTTGAACTTCAAAATTTTCAAACTCCTCAATATCTTAGATTTTTTGACAAGTTAGCTGGCTGGTAAATTACCAAAATTTACCAAAAAATAATACCAAAATTAAACTGCAGTTGGTAATTTGTTACTTTTTGAAAATGTTTTCTTCGACAATTGTTTACTTACTTAATTTATAAGCCGCAAATATATGTGGCAATTTGATGGGCTATTGCAGTTACCAAATTTTTTTTGTGCATTTCGTTTAGTTTTTAATCCCATTGTGAGAGAATACGCTAACGCATTTTCGAAAAAATTTACAAGCACCAATTTTAAGAAAATAAAAAACGGTGCTAAATGTTAATTGAAATGTTAAATTGAAAAATAAATTTGAGAAATTTAAAGTCTAATCTCGCTTTTGATTGTTTGAATTTGATACAATAAAATCCTGCATTTCGAAGTTATCGTTTTCATCGATAATTTTTTCACACATATTTTTTTTATATTTTGCAATGAAAATTGCGAAGGCTTGAAAAGCAGTCCTTACTGAAAATAAAATTGTATACAATTGGATGATGAGTAATTGATATCACAAACTTTCTAAAGAAACACTTTCATAATTTTATGGTAGAAATATTCAAAGAATATTAATTATAAATAAAAAATATTTTCCGCCTTCAGATTTTTCTAATGTTGAAGATACCATCTTGAAGATATGCTTTCCTAAAAAATCGACGACCATAGTCATCGATGAAACCGTTTTACCGCGGTATTCCTCTTCATTTCAGCTCAGTTTTAAATGTATTGTGCTGTTTATGCTGATTGTGAATAAATATTTATAATTACAAATTTCAAATAAATTTTTGTCCATTTTGTAAGAAAAATTCCAGCGTTTAATTTATTGGAAATTAATTTTTTTCCATTTAAAGCCTACTTGGTCATTTAAAATATATGAATTGAACAATGTTTAATTTGAACATAAAAAACAATATACAGGGAGGGGCCCAATATCGCCGGCCCAATATCGCCGAATGTGCTGAAATCGCCGAATTTAACCTACGCAATATCACGATTTTTAGCTCAAATGATTCCTGTTCTCATATCGCCGAAAGTGCCCAATATCGCCGAATTTGCCAAAATTGTCGAATTTTTTTGAGATTTATATCTCAAATTACTCTGTGTGCGACATGAATGACGTCACTTCCAAGATTTAATTTCCTAAATCTACTCTTATCAACTTTTATGTGATTGTGTTTGATGGAGTACACTGGGTGTACCCTTATCTGTAAACCTCACTGAGGTGACCTCAGCTCGGCCAAAAATCGTTCGGATAAAGGTACAAGGTACGGATAAGGGTACACGTCTACATAGGCGTTAAGGCTTATAAGCGTTTTCATCTCAACCAAAAATCGTACGGATAAGGGTACATCGTACGGATAAGGGTGCGTACGGATAAGGGTACACCCAGTGTTCTTAATTCTGGGGAACGCATTTTGGTGATTAAAGTCATTCAAACCTATCGTGAAACTCCTTATAAAATTAAAAAATTGCTTTACATATGACGTCATTTCCCACGCCTACGCGTTTTTCATTTTTTGAACCAAAAAACTTTCGGCGATATTGCCCCTCCCCCTGTATCAGATTTTAAAATTAAGATATTGAAATGAAAAAAATTCTAAAATTCAAATCTGCGCAATGAAAATGTTTTTGGCAAGGTTTCAGGTAACTCTACGATCGCAGCTACTGTATTATTTTGGAATATGCAAATAATATCGCTCAAATATTTAGTTGTTTAATTTCTGATAACGGTATTAGCAGAGGACATTTAATACAGAGGTAGAACCGGCATCCTCCGAGGCCCCATATTGCCGAATTAGCCAATATCGAAGAAAAAACCCACGCAATTTTACGTTTTAAGCTTTTATTTTTTTAGGGCTCGTATCGCCGAAAGAGCCAATATCAGTGTTTAACCGCAAATTTTAGTGTTTTACTTCATTTGAACCTATTCTAAAAAGTGCCCTATATATCGCCGGATTTTTCTGCAAAAAAATTCCGATGATATCACCCAGGGGGAGTCCCCCTTTATATCAGAACTGCGGGTTTTTTTGTGAAATTTTGCTAAACCAAGGAAAGCAATACAAATTATTTAAAGCTCTGAAATTTTCAAAATGAACTACAGTAGATAAGCCCGAACAAATTTGAAGAGTCCATATTTTAAATCTATTTTTACTCTTCAATTAGAAAGAAAACATTTAAGCCGAATCATCAGTTTTCAAGAATGCTCGGAGATGACTTCTTCGACGATAAAAATTATTCAAAATTAATAAGTTTTGGTGACCGCATGAAACAAAACTCGCAAATTTTATTATTTCAAGATCAACGCAATAATAATAAAACAATACATAAAACTTTTCACAGGATAAATAATTGCAATAATTTGAGAATTTTTAATCTTTCTTTAATCTGTTTTATTTTCTTCGGCCTTACATTTTCTGTAGTCAAAAAATGCACAAAATCAATCGTTTATGTTTAAAAAGCACAAAACAACTCAAATAAAATTAAGGAATGAAATTCAAGCGTATTTCAATTTTTTCGTAATTCAGTTTGAAAATAATGTTCGTCTAAATATGATCACTAAAATTTCAAAATATCGGGTTGATGTCAGCCAAATTTTCAGTGTTTTCGGCTTTTTGAGCCCACAGTAGGGTGCCTTCTTTCGAAGCACATTTTTCCAAAGTTTTGTCATGTGACTCTAAAAAAATCATATTTAAAGTTTGGGGTCGAAATTCAACAAAAACACACCTTAACAGTTTTTCTTTGTTGCAGACCAGCTTTTGCAGAAATTTAAGCAAAGTTGCAAATTAAACCTAGGAGGAGGTAGATTTTCCGATGAATAAGGTAATTAAGAGGGTGGTCACCCTTTAAAACCAACTTTGTAGTCAACAAACACATGACCGTGTGAGTAACCATTGGTCGATAATGAACACGCGGAGCGCCAAAGAGTTAGGTTAATTTGGCTCTGTCACGCCTTTCGTGTACAAAATTGACCAAGGATCCTAATAATGTCATTTGAAATCTACAACGAGTAATTTTTTGGTATTGTCGAAGATTTAAAATTGACCCTGAAAATTTTAAGAACGATTAGAAAATATTAATTTTCACAAGCTTATTTGAACTTGATAAAGTGACATCAGTATGATAGCATTTTCTAAAGGATATACTAGCTATTTTGCATAAGTATCACGATAAAATATTAAACATTCATGAACAAACAAAAAAGGAAGGTATCACAAATATTTTAATGTGTAGTAATGCGCACGGACCAAGGAGATACTTTTTAATTATAAATATATTTAAGGGGTAGGGTTACCGTACTACAGTACCCCGGGTTTTTGTCGATTCTGGAGCGAAATTATCACAAATTTAGAAAGCGATAGTAGCTCACCTACGTAATTGTTGGTTAAGAAAATATGAAAATAATTTTCCTTTTCTAAAAAATCACGAATGAGTAGGTGTTTTCAGACAAAAATATTAATTTAATTTCAAGATCGTTCATGATTGGTTGAGCAATCAATAAACGGAAACTTTCTCACTTTTGAAGAAAACATGTTATTCGCAATTTTTTTTAATTTTATTCAACTGAATATTATGTGAAATTATTGGCTTATTTTGAATCTTATGAGGAATAAATTCCAAAATAATTGAATATAAGCATTTTTAAACACTCAGAATTAACTTACCCCAAATTTCTGGAAGGTCACCTCTGGACGTTAATGTCCTACATTTGAAAAAAAATTCATATTGAACTTTACTTTCTTGCAACATTACGGTTAAGTACTCTTTTGATACTTTAAAATCTAGCAACCATATTTTTTAGGCACAAAAAGGGAAATAAGCTTTAAATGCAAGCAGCTTCACTTAACCCATTATGGGTTACCCATAGACTGTACCTCAAGAGAAAATTAAAATTTGAATGAAAAAATATACATAGGGCAATTATGAATCATAATTTATGATGACGTTAAATTTCCGGAAATGGGCTACTTTTAAACCTTGATTTTGTTAACAATGAACGGTGAATAAAAAGTATTTCGTCGATCTGCTTCTCAAATTAACAAGGTCAAGATCTAATCAATAAGAAACCTATAAAATTGATAGTTTATTGCTTTTTTATATTCTACAAATTAACATTTTACGAATAGCTGATTTATACTATGCTTGTCTGACTGTCAGACTCTGACAGTCATATTTGTATGATAAAGGAATGTTCTTTGATTGTGAAAAATGAAAAGAAAGCTAATTTACGTTTTTTACTTATTATTCATAAAATATATAAGTTATTATTCAAAACTTCAAAAGAACACTTTGAGTTTTTTTTGAAAATCAATTTAATTGACGAAAAGTAGCTCTGAGAATTCTTGGATAGCTCAAACTAAGCACAAATATCTTGTGAATAATTAAATAAAAAACATTGGTCCATCGGACTGGTTTTTTACATTTTATTCTAAGACTACTGAAAATGTTTGATGATAATTTTTTCTTCAAAAAATTGGAAACAATTGTCGGCTTCGGTCAATTTTTTCCATTTTATTATTCGCAAGTTATTTGTGCTCAGTTTGAGCTATCGAAAAATGTAATCGGATGAGTTGCTTTCAAAAGCCAGATTATATTTAAATGTTGGCTGAAAATCTAGTAAACGACCAAGAAGCCCCGTAAAAGATATCTTTTCAAAGAATTCCTCGATTTATAAGACGTTCTGGAATATCAAAAAAAATACAGTTGAAATTTTTCCAAAATTCTGAATTCAAAACCAAGCAAATTACAATAATCTGTCATTTAAAAAAATTATTAAAACCACTGGCCGACAGCCAGTGGCTGTATTTAATTTGTCTTCATCACAAAACTTTTGAAGTTGAAATTCGAATTGAACGACAAAATAAAGCAAATTCAATTTAGCTATAAATCAATTATAGATATTTTCTGTAACCGGTTAAACTTTTTTTGGATCGGTATTTGTACCAGTGAGGACTAAACTTGATATTGGAGGTCAAAACGATTAGCTCAAAGTTTTTTATTGATCGGACTGACCAAAAAGTTAACCACGAGGTTAACCGCGGTTAAAAGTGTGAAATCGTCAATATCTACAAATTCAAATTATATAGGCTAATTTTCATAAAATCCGAAACTAATTTTTTCGATCAAAATACAAAATTGTCATAATTTTTGTTTTTGGAACATTTTTTACAACTGTCGAAAAGCTATGTTTTTCGTTACATATTTGGTGAAGATAGAACTATTTTTTAACGCATTTTGACTGAATTTGACATTTTTTTCGAAAAAAATCGTGACAATTGAAACTTTCTAAGAAAAAATATTCTCCGTTAAGTACCAATAATTCTGAAAAATTTTAATTTAACACGGTAACGGAGACATCGATAATACTTATTTATCCAATTAATTAAAGTTTGTTTTGTTTCCAAATTTTCTTAAATAATAATAATCCGCTCAAAAAATCAGAGTCTGACAGTCAGTTTTTTCCAAAGTAGAGTTTCTCTGGGAGATTACGATAACATTTAGGGTGTTCCGTATTAATAAAGATAAATCATGATTGATTTGAATTTGAAGGCAACTAAAAAAGTGCTACGGTTATTAATTTATAAGGTTGACTTTTCTATCATTTGATTTATTAGGAAAACAGTTGATTTTTGGACGAAATAAACCGATAGTTTTAAGTATTCGGATATAATCGCAAATCAGAAAATCAAAATATGTATTATTTTATCGGAAAATTTTTGGCGTTAGAATGAACAACAATTTTGAAATTTTAAGCAATTGCTGGAAAAATTTTCAAAAAATTTCTACTACTGAAATATTTCATGGGCTACAGTTGATAAATAATTCAAGGAAAACTCGGAAAAAAAGTTTTGTCGTTCATACGTTAGCGTGAGAGCAGCATTAATTTAAGTTACTCTTCGGCTCTTTATTTTCAGAATCACAAGCTCGCAAATTTTCATACAATCACGGTTATTTTTAATTATCGTTGCACTATTATTTTCAATTTTTACAAGAAGGTTTTTTTTGAAAAAAAGTATATCATGAGGAATTTTTAATTTTTACAAAAAAGTTTGTTTGGGTCTTATTAATTGGTGCTAAAATATAATGTATCTCACATATTTTTCTATATTTTTTACTTATCGGAAAAAACTATTTGGCTGAGGATGCCCTAAGGACCAAGATCAGGTCAGCTCGCGAGGCCTCGGTAGTGGTGACATTGTTTTGCCAAAAATATGAAACCACAAATTGCTTATTTTACACAACCGCTGTCATTATTTTTGTCGTATTCCAAAAAATTTTATCGGAAACTTTTTCAAAATGTGCTATTATTATCTGTGACATATTATAAGTAAAATTTTTAATGAGAGTTAAAGAAAAAAAATATTTTGTTCTTATGCCACGAAATCTTCATTAAAACATTTTTACCTCAAAATATGATTATTTAAATTAAGAACTTAAATTCAAAAATTGAAATTTTTCGTAGTGGATATCGACGATTTTCAGCAGTACAAGTAAAATTAAAATTCAGAAGTTTTAAAATTTTTGATGATTAAATTTACGATTTTTGCATTTAATTAAATGAATCAATTTTTAAAATAAGTCCAACATTATTAATTTTTGCTACCTTAGATTTTGATTGCACACTTTTTTTTAACTAACTACAAAATTTAAAAATCTTAATTAGATTATCTAATATAGCAGAAAAAGTCCACCAAAATTGTCCAATCCTTTTCAAAATTGGCTTTTATTACAAATCAGGAAATGATATTTTGATTGTTTACATTTGTGGCTTTACAAGACTGTGACTTTTGATTATAGACATTCTACGTGAGCAAAAATCATTAACTACATTAATTTCAAAATAATTTATCAGTTCTGCTTATTTTTTCAGGTGCTAGCGCGGACGAATCTAGATTAAGGGGGTTATGAGTATTAATTGATGAGTTAGAAATATGCAAGCAATTCAAAGTGGCTATTTTACACCCACAGTCACTGGGAACGGCAAAAAATCGACCAGCTCAGATTTTATTTATTTTCGGAGCATTTTTAGCTTCTGTGTTGAAATCACTTTGGAAAAAAATTTGGAAAAAACATATTGCTCCGTTTTTAAAAAATCAGCATTTTTCGAAAAATTTAAATCAAATTTTACCTATCATTCAGCTTGAAATTTATCTTGAAATTTTTGTCGAAAAAACAAGAAAATGTAAAACTGAAAATGATCAGCAATTTCGAAAATTTTATTTTCTATTTTTGACAGAGTTGCAACTTGCAAGTGATTTGAAAAAAAAGTTCCAAAGTTATTTATATGTAGTTCTTCTTTAAAAATTTTCTTTGTCAGACACAATTCATTTTCTCATTCCTACCTCAATTTAAATGTTAAATAAAAACATGGCAAATTTCGTTGTTTAAGTCTAATCAAGTTCCAAAAGTACAAAAAAATCTGTATTTTTGGGAATAATTTAGGAATATTGTGTTTAAAAAACTGGTTTGGCTAAATGCAAAATATTTTCATCTTCATGTAATGTTGTCCGATAAGACCCAAATTTTTGAAAAAAAAATCATTTTTTTGTTTTAATCATGCTAGTTTTATAGTAAAAGTGCTGATGAATGTACAAATTGAAAAAACATTGTGAAATTAAGATGAGGGTTTAATTCAGATCTACTGCTGTCAAGTGAAAACATTTCGACTATTTTTTATATCTTTTTTCGTCAAGTGAGAACATAAAATGTTCAACATTTGATTTTTTTTTATCTTTTTTAGTCAAGTTAAAACACCTTCAAAATTTTTTATCTTATTTCGTCAAGTTAAAACATTTTCGATTATTTTTTATCTTTTTTCACAAGTTTAACATTTGCCGTAAGTTTTAAAAGATTCAATGAAAATTGACAAGGGCAAAAAAACGTGGTAATAACTTTTCAAATAATTTCTTACAAATTAAAAATTTAGATATTTTTCCGAGGTGACATATTTTTGACCTCTTCTTAAGGGCCTCGGTGCATTTCGACAGATTTGCACTTTTTTCAATTTTTTTTGCCTTTACGGGAAACTTTTTGCCACTTCAAAATTTTCGGATAAAAACTTTTTCGAACACAAGTTGCCTTTTTTCAGCTTACTTTGTAAAATCTGAATTTCTTCAGATTGATTATTTTTCTTTATAAATCGCCTTTGAAAAAACACTCAAAAAACGCGCGTTTGCTATCGAAGGTGTCTAAATTACAGCAAAATTCAATTTTCTTTTTATTAATTAGGAGCCCTGAAATCCGGTCCTGTCGACCATTGGAAATTTAATTATTTTAATTTTATACGTTTTTAAGTCAAAATCGAAAATTTTAATTTTTGTAAAAAGACCAAAAAACCGAAATTTTAGCACATCGAAAGAAATAATTTTTTCCATGAGTTTAATTTATCAAATTTGAAATGGTCGACAGGTCGGCTTACCAATTGAGCAAGTTTCGGTGAAATAATTTTTTTTTAATTCTTGATTAAAGAGGGCTTAACTAGATTTCTCGCAAACCGTTTTTTCATTCAAAAAAGTATGATTCAGAGTAGAAACAAGAGCGAAGAAACAAAACGAAAGCATAATAAAATATAGTGAAAGTAGACATTTCCAATATTTTCAGCTAAGGATTCCATGAAAATAAGTTTAAAAATTTTTTAACAAGAAATGAGAAAAATTTTCAAAATATTTCTTATTATTTTTGACTAATAGTCACTGAACCATGTCATATAGATTTTCAAAGAGCATATAACAAATATGTGTTCACCTAGTTGAAAATTTAAAGTAGCCATTTTGTAGAGTTATTTCGTTGATTTGAAACAAATATTGAACAAAAATTTTGAACGTATTATAAGGCATTTTTCATTATGTTTGGAACTTTTATCGAAAATTTCCCATTGTTTCTCGAATTCAAAAAGTTAAACTCAAAATTATCTTAAAAAGTCATAATACAAAAATTCGCTAGTTACAAAAGTTGCCGGGATTATGAATCATCACTTTGATGGTATACTGGGAAAAATATATCAATCCAGTGAAAAGTTTTTCATCAAGAGCCCATATCAGGATCTGTCATAATGCACCGAGGCCCTTAACGCAACTACTTAGAATTTTTTTTTAATTATGAAAAATAGCTTTACGAAGCTTTGTTAAGGGGGTACTGGTCGCTGGCTTTATGTGGCCTTAGGGGCATAATAAATGCTCCAAAATGACCCGAGGTGATGAAAAAGGGTACTACCGACCAAATCATCAAAAAAATTTTTTCGTAATTTTCGCGTTTTTTTGATTTTTTTCAAAATGAACAAAAAAAGTTACGTTCGCTTTAATTTAACAACTTAAACGTCAAAATATCATATTGAACTAAGCCAACTGTCTAATCAGTGTTTCAGTGGCTTTCTTTTGAACCTACTTACAAGAAAATCGAAGCACATTTTTTTCGAAAATTTTTTCGTGGGTCCCTAAAAAAATACTATTCCGAGTTAAAGGTCGGAATCCAAATAAAAGACCGAGTTAATTGTTCGTATTTGTATGAGCTTGCTTAGAAAAAAAAAATTAATGAATTTGAAAAAAAGTCCTAGGAGTAGATAGTTTGTCCGACGGATAATTGCCATAAAACGGTGGTTGTCTGCATATTTAAAAAAAACTAGAGCAAAATTCAAAATTTTGACCCAGATTAAGTTTTGCCTAACACTTTTACAAATCATGTCAAAATTTCAGATAATTTCGACATAAAACGTGGGAGGAGATAGTTTTACCATTTTGGCTTGAGTCCGCTTGTGCTGCTTATGTGACAAGGAGTGTGTTTATATAGAAAAGTTTTGACACATTTTTACCGGAAGCTAAAGGCTAGATCTACAAACTGGCTGATCTCAATAATATCCTTGAAGCCCTGGTTAGCTAATATTTCATCAAGAAAAATCAATTCCAGCGACCAGTACCCCCTTAATCTGTACTTCAAGCAGAAAAACTGAACGCACAAAAATCGTGTTAGTAAAATATTGCAATTTTCAAACTTGCAATAAAAGTTATTTTATTGAACATTTTAAATCAAATTAAAATTCTTTTCTTTGAAATTGAACTCTCTAGAACTGTTTGTGGTCATTTTTTCAAAACATTTCAATGTTGTTTTCAGTTTTTGAACTGCTTTTGATTGCTTTGCTGTTAAACCGTGAAAAAATTGTGTAACAAATTTGGATCCTGGTAAAATGTTTTAAAATCACCATCACAAAAAATGAAAAAAAAAATTGTAATTTTTTTCCAAATATACAAATAAATTTCAATAAATAGCGTGGTAATTTGGTGATCGGGTGCCCGCAGCCGTGATAATACATAACATGTCAAACAACGAAGTTAACGAGTTTGAAAGCCCCGAAATTGTGAAAAAAAATTTTTACTTAAAGTTTCAGTACAGTTCCAACTAGTTTAAACACTCTAACTGATATAAAATTATCATATCCATTTATTGAATCCCTGGGTAACACTTAACACTTACTCCCTATTTTTTTAAAAGGCAAATAAGTTTTTAGTGTTACCCAGGCATCATAATGAATATATTCCAAACCATATTTTTTTTCTTTCATAAATTTCTTCGAATAATTATGGTTTTTAACTTATAAAAAATAGTACAATTGTTTATTTTTTTAAATTCACAATTCTAGATATATAAATAAATTGTATACAATACACTTCACGGGCTTCAGTTTTTGCATGCAGATGGACATCTAAGTGATGCGGGAGAATAACGTTAAACGGGGTCAATTACAGGCGCGCAAGATTCCCTGCAAACTTTTGTATACAATTAAATTGCTTCTAGAAGCACATGAATAATGAGGGAGAGAAATACTTTTCTACACTGGATTTGAAAACTATGTAGTTGATTGTGTTCAAGAAAACAGTTACGAAAATTCATTATAAAAACATTTTAGGCCCTCGTATTCAATTAAAATTCGAAATTAACAACAAGTACAGCATTTAAGCTTTGATTTATTTCACTGATCAACATTATGGGCATGTTTTCTAAGTTTTACAAATTTCCTAACTGGTACAATTTAAGTCGGTATTTCTACCAGTTAGGGAGCGAGAACTGTAGTTTTAACTGAAAGTTTCGATACTGTACTATAAAGAAAAAGTATTCGAATAAAAACATTATTAATAATTCTTGTATGCGCAACTTAACACATGTTTGCGGGTGTTTGAATAACAAGAGTTTAAAATTGCGGTCACGATCTTTATTATTTTTGTGGTTTGCTCGCACGGTAAGTGTCAAAATCGGTCAATGTCTTTCTGACAGTTCAAAACAATATCTAGTGCTAAAATAACCTCATGATACTGTTTTCAGTGTAAGTTTTATCTAAGGAGGTTTTAGGGTAAAGCAGGGATAGACGTTCAAAAAAATAAAACTGGATCGTATCGTATCGTATCAAGAGGGAACGGCGAAAATTGACTTAGAAAATGTTGCTAGTAAATAATGTCCCGTTATTTCAAAAAAAAATTTCGAAAACAATTTCCTTCAAATGCGCGTGAAACTATTCGTGAATTTATTTCGAAAATTCTCAGTGAAAAGATGACAAAAGAAGGCAATTTCAATAAAGTATTTCCGTTCTCAACACTTCCCTGAGAAAATTTTGATAAAACTTTCGCATAGATAATTTTTATAAATGATTTCCTCGAACAAATCAAAAATCAACCTACCTAAGGCAAGAAATAAAGTTTTGTCGGGCCTACTATTTAGGATAACTGACAAAGAAATTTATTTGACGCTCTGCCACCACAGCTTCATGAAATCTTTTTTCAAACCAGGGTGTCAACATATTTTAAATTTCGGCTTTTGGAAACGACCTCATCCGATCGAGTTATTGGACAACTCAAAATTTGAAAATAGATCCGATTGGACCATTTTTTTTCTTTATTTCAAATTATATTATTGATTGATTACTTTTTGGTCGATTCGAAACACTGTAATAATACAACAACTTTATGCTTAACTTCTTTAATACGAATTAATTAAACGCAAAATAACAATAACTTTATTTTAAGCTATATTATGCAATTCTCTTTTCCAGTATTTGCCACGTATCATTACGTTATAATTCAAATATGAGTTTAGTTACGGCCGCGGCGGTCTACAAACCCTCTTGTTATCCATTATTGCTGACTTTTCATTTTTTAATTCAACATTTATTTGATAAATTATTTTACAAACGAAATAAAAATAAGTAATCACTCGAAAAGGATTTTTTGGAAGTTTTATTTCCAACAAAATTAATTTTATCATTCAATACATCATTTTTTCAAAAAATAACATTTATTAAAAATCAGAGAAAATCTGGAAAAAATTATCATTTGTTGAATAAGTCTTGTTGTGAAAAAACTTTTGCTGCACAAAAGTTTTTTTTGTTGAAAAACACCTTTTTTGCTACTAAGCAAAGGTTTTGTCAGAAAATGTTTCGTAAGAAAATGTTTTGTTTATGCTTTTTCTGAGAAATGTTTTGTTAAACCACATTCTTGTTTGAAAACATTTTGTCATCAAATAATCCGAGAAAAGAAGTCTCAAAAATTTCGAATCAATTTTTGTCTGATTTTAAGTCAGGTTCACATCCTGATTAAGTATTAACAATGGAAAAAATTCCAGTCTGAAAGAAACCGATCATGCTCGGGAAGCATTTTTCATGCATGCCAATTTTTGGCAAGCAACTTCACATTGCAAATTAGGCAATGCGTCAGCAATAATGAAAAGTTGTTAACGCAATATACAAGCACTTAATTATCAAAAAAAAATCCGAAGAAAACACTCGAATTAAATCAGAAAAATATTTTTTATTAATTATTATTAATTATTATTAATTATTATTAATTATTATTAATTATTATTAATTATTATTAATTATTATTAATTATTATTAATTATTATTAATTATTATTAATTATTATTAATTATTNAAAGAAACCGATCATGCTCGGGAAGCATTTTTCATGCATGCCAATTTTTGGCAAGCAACTTCACATTGCAAATTAAGCAATGCGTCAGCATTAATGAAAAGTTTTTAACGCAATATACAAGCACTTAATTATTATTAATTATTATTAATTATTATTATTTATTATTATTTCGAAATATCATGATATGTGCACTTTTTATTACCTCAGTAAGAAAGTAGACTCGCGAACTTTCATTCAGCTTGAGTTGACAAGATACTGAGAAAGTACGGTCTTAGTAAAGAGAACAAAATTCTCAAAAGTGTAAAATAAATTTTCAGTCTGATTTGCAGTCTGGTAAACATGGTCATTCCGTTATCGTCCACGTTTCTTTCGTTTTATAATTCAATAGAGTTCAGTTTCGATTATATTATCAACGTAATTGTATCAAAAAATAATACCTTAAATAAGTAAGGTACCATAACCTCGGAAGACTGGAGTCAATATAACTTACGAAAATAATAAGTCGGTATATTTTTTCATGCTTATCACAGTTAACTTAAGGGGTGTGCATGTCTGATTTTAATCAGGACTAAGAGGCAATCAAAGTGCATCAAATTGCTTCGGGATGTCTACAAAATGTATTTCCGATCAAATCCTCAGAAAAAATATTTCGAGATTATCGCGTTTTTCGTTTTTTTTTCTAAGTATTTTCTTCAGAATTAAGTCAAAAAATATTGTTTGTTAAGATCTGACCACTGAAACTTCAAAATATCGGCTTGACATAAGCCAACTTAATGTTCATTAATTCCGTGGCATTCGTTTGAGCCCATTTTCGAAAAAATCGGAGCACATTTTTTTCGAAATTTTTCGAACTTTTCTTCGAAAAACCATATTTTCGAGTCTGCATCAAAATTTTCAAAAATGGCTCCAAGAGATCTGGGGCATGTAACAAGGACCTTGTTACAAGGTGTACTTTGAAAAAATTTGGGCCTTTTTTGAAATTAAACCTCGGAGAAGATAGATTTTAAACCTAAAAATCGTGAAAAATGGCCAAAAATCGTCGGTTTATTGGTCCGCTAGAAAAAGCGGAAATGAAAATCGCTCTCCTACAAGTCTCAGTTTGCTTATTTTACGTTTTATGTCAACTTTTCAACAAATTTCGATATATGGTCTGGGAGGAGATAGATTTCGAAATTCCGCGAAGTGACCTCCTGTTACGACTATGTGACGATTGGTGCCATCATCTTAATCTGAGTTTGGCCTATGATTTCACAATTTTTGGAATTATTGCTACAGCTTCAGATTTTGCAAAACTAGCTCTGTAAAATTGTAAATCAGACATGCACACCCCGTTAACCAAAATAACTATGTCTTAGCTTGATAAAATTATATTTATCCATTTTAGGAAAAATTTGAGTTTGAGTTTTCATCTTTGAAATCGTAAAAATCTCAAAAAAATTCAAAACTTTATGAAAATTTTCCACATTTTTGGTCCAAATTAGTTTTTGTTTCTTTGTTCATTCAAATTTGCGGGTGAAAACCAGGAAAATAGCCACTTTTACTTTTTTCATGGATGCCTACATATTTTCTGACCGCTATTTGAAAAGTCATAAAATTTTATTTTTCAATTTTTATCGACTTTTTTACAAAAATTATAAAAATTTACCCCAAATCAAGACCAAAATTTTTTATAAGTGCTTTTTTGACTTCTTCATAAAAAATCAGGAAAAATCACTAATTGAGTTTTCTGGTATCTATGAAATCTCCGTATGTCAACTGATGGGTTGGTCGCGCGATTATCATTTTTATCTACATTTTTATCTACTATGGATGAAATTTTTAACACTTGGCTGTACATTCGATAAATTCCATTCGACACTCAATTTTTAAAAATTTTATGCTGGCGAAAAATTTCCAATAAAACTGCGGGTGTTATAGGCACCAATTATTTTGATATTCAAGACATTTTTTCCTATCAAAACGCAATTGAAGGTCAATTTTTATCTCAAAAAAAGTTGTTTTTTTCTACTTTTTGCCATTTTTAACCCTTTTTCAAAAAAAAACTTTGATGTTTAAGAAATTTCTGAATGTGCAGAATTTTAAAGCCACTTTTTAGCGCATATCACTCGAAAATGGCTGAAGTTTATTAATATTGTCTTAAAAAATTCCATAGTCGGGTTTAGTTGAAAATGGATGTACAGTAGCATCAGTACCGTCAAATATTTTTCAATTATTTGATATAAAACCTAAAAGTGCTCAAAATATAGGTTCTTAACTCTCCCGTGGTAAATATTCAAATCGACGGTACTGATGCTAATGTTTAGTGAAAAGTATTTTTTATATTTTTAGAGATACTAAGTTATGTTAACCCCTGTGAGCACAGAAAAAAAAGTTCCGCCAAGGCACCAGAGCCTATATATAGGCATTTTTTCAATGCTGATTGCAGAAAGTCCAAGGTAGTTTGAGTTTCAATTTTTTTTTGCATAAGGAAGTTCAAACAATATATTTTTGCATCCGATATTTGATATTCTGGAATTTTGATTTTTGGTTCTAGAAAATTTACTGAGAAGAGCAAGGTATATCATATCACGTGATACAAGCTCACAGTGGTGTTCACAAATTATTTTGCTATCGGAATCAATGCACAAGGATCTTACCTACGTCAACCTTTTTTTCGATTTCAATGATCGTGATTTCGTGATCAATCAAAAATTATTTTTAAATAGGTCTAAAATCTTGATAAAAAATCACACTTTTTCATAAAAAAGGTTATTATTCCCTATTAAAGCATATAAGTACACTTCTTATATTATTTATGGGTCGATATACTAATCAAGTGACTCTGTGGACAATTTTAATTGCTTGAATTAATTTTTTAATGATTAAAATATTTTCGTGAAATACCTAAAATTGAAAATTTTGAAATATCAATTCTCAAAAAAATGTCTGTTCTTGTATACCAATTAATCTTGGTTTTGAATGTCAACCATGCACAAAACACTTTCCTAAAAACTCCCTACTTTCATATTTTGATTGACTAAATAGGTCGCATTTGTTTTTTTTAGGAGTAGAACTTCAGAAAAAAATCTCAAAAAATCAACCCCCCGTGATATTTGAACAAAATTTGCTAAAAAAAATAAACTATTTTTTGGAATCGCTGCAAAATTTTCGATGATGTAACATCATTGATGTTTTTGGACGAGACAATTCTACAGTGCTTTTTTTGCCGTTTTTAGATGATTTTAAGTATGCTCGTGCCTATATATAGGCACTGTGCTCACACGGGTTAAGAAAATAAAAATATAAACGTTTGCCAGAATGAACACTTTTATTGAAGTAAAAAAAATAAATTTCCACATATTTTTCTTTCATATATATTGCTCTAAAAAATGTACCAGTCTGCCGGACTCATGCTACTCCCTCAAAAAGTTTAAGTTCAGAATATATTGGTCAGTTTCAATTCAAAATTTCATGATGAATGTACTTTTTATGCTTAGTTAACCCCCACCTGCACGAGATGAACTACCTCCCCACCTGCACGAGAGTGTTTCAAAACACACACATAGTCATATTGTCCATAATTAATATCGACTAATAAAAATAAAGAGTGGGTTGTTCCGAAATTTCTTGGAGGTTATTAATATATCCCTTTAACACCTTTCGCTGAATCTGAGAGATGTAGGCTGAAAGCGGGCTAGGGCGCCATCCTTGACACTACTCAGACCCCTCTAGCCACCCCATGAGGCCGCTTTTCAGCCACATCTCTCAGATCCAGCGGAAAGTTTGTTTAAGGGATAATGGGAAATGGAGAAAAAATAACGAAAATTTTTTGGTTGTCACGTGTCAACATAGCGATTTCTCAAATAAAGGATAGCTCTTTTCACACCAGGTTCGCGCCGAGTGTCAAAATTATTAATGCCAAAGTTTTTCCCTCCAAAAGTCACTGTAGTATGTATATTTGTAGATTATTATCTTGTTAAAGTACTGTTTTAACTGCATTAAAGAAAAAATAGCATCCAAATAATGCATTTCCGGTCTTATGAGAAATTTCTAGAACTCACCAAAATTCTTGAAATTGAAAATAAGGGGAACTATCGGATGATTGACCGAGGTTTACTCTCCTTTAGTACATAATCTTCAGTCAATTAGTTGGCTGCATCATTTCCGCCAAATTCAGCAATATTTTAATTGAGCTTCCCGTCTTCATTCGGGGTGGGGATTCACATGACTAAAATATCTGGCAATTAATGAATTCAGAAATATGTCAACTTTGCAAATATTCAAGGAGGTTATGTGCGAACCAGAGTTTGCTTAAATTGAGAGCCGAGACTGACTAAGACTAAATAATTAAAACGTGCCTGATCCCAGATTTGAATGATCCTTCTTTTTTTCACTTTGTGAAACTCAAATTTTGATTTTTGAAAACACTTTCTGATAAAAAACCTTCAATCAGGTACGTCTTTACATAAGACTGATATTTCTTTTTTGACCACATTGTATCATTTTGACGTACTGATGGGCCATTTAATTTCATGTAAATTAAGGACCTATTATTAATTAACCAATATACCGTGACTTTAAGAAGAAATGCGAGACTTTAATTAGGTGGCTGCTAGAATTATAGCGTATTTCATTGGCATATATCATATATGTATAAAAATTCAGGATTTTTGATTTGTGCAAGAATACCGTGTCCTTTGTATCGAAAATGCAAATTGAAATTTTAAAATTTTGATAATATCTTTGATTAAAAAAAAAGGAATTTATGATATTTGAATTGGTGGCCAATTATGGGCAATAACTATTTCTACCCATTTTTTTCAATTTCACTTTACGCCTCATATGAGCGCATCTAAAATAACTCACGTTCAAGTGCAATTTTAGCACTTTTGTAAGATGTTTTGTTCTTAATTTTGAATTGGTAATATTTTCTGGAATACTCCAATGTAGACCAAATTTTTTTGTTATGTTTTTAGATCTCAAAACTTTCGAGAAACACGCCCGTCGTCCTTGTTTCTGATTTATAAAAAGTTCAATTATGACATATCAGAAACCGGATTTGTTTCAAAAAAATTTTAAAATGTTGTGCCTACAAAAATTTAGTTTCAAAATTTTGTACAAAATCAACTTTCCGTTTTTATAAATATCATATATTTCAAATTCTGAGAAACCTATAAAATCCTACTCCATGAAGCTTCACACCCTAAATGTGACTGGGCCGTACTCTCCCCCTATTTATATGAGTAGAAAACTAGCTTGAACAGCCTATGAGCACGTAGGCACCACGGAATGTTTTCACTCACTACACACAGTATCCCACTACACTTGCACCATACTGCCCCAATCTTTTGAGCCAATCAGCGACAACATTGATCACTTCTATTAGAACTCGCTGAGTCATAGGCCAAAAATGCATCATGTTGAAAAACAGCTTTTACAGTCAGCGGTCATCAAGTTTTTGGACGCAATCGCCTTGGGCAAAAAGGTTCATGACTCTTATAAAAAAATGACTTCAGTGTAGCTCCGGCTCCAGGCGTACAGGTATAACATTCTGGGTAATTTTCACGATTTGAATCAGATTTTGGTACACATTTCAAAATATATTTAAATATGTTATATAAAAAAAATCAGCAAAAAAAATGAAGAAATATTTGATTTAATGTTTTTATCAAGGAATGGGGGTCAATACTTAGAGCAGGCTTCCAAAAAGGATGGCTTTAATCCTCTTTTTTATCCTTTTTCATAGCAAAACATATGGAAAATTTGGGGATAGGGATAGGAAATCGTCAAAGGGATGGCTTTTTTGGAAGCCTGATTTAGAGCCTACCAGAAATCATACTTTTAAATTTTTTTTGTAGAGACTTTCCCACCGATTTTTTAACTTTATATTTCCAACCTTTTCTCAACGAAAGTGCCTCTCAGTAATTAATAGGGTTTCAACACAATTGCCAATTTAGCTTTCGAAAATGACTTATTTGATCGAGTTCTTGGATAGTTTAAGTTGACCACACCGAGATTTAAAATAAGCTTTTGAACATAAGAAAAAAATCGTACAATTTGCAAAACGCGAAATGTAAACGGTGTGGACACCCTATTTACTACTGAAAGTTACTTTAGGTGAGTTAAGTTATCATTGAATTAGTCAATTTTCAGATTTAAAAATGAAAATTATTTTTTATGGTTCGAAAGAATATTATAAAAAGTCTTGCATTCGACATTTTTAGTCGAAAATTGTGCGTCATTTTATTGGCAAATATACATTTTTGAAAAATTAACAAGGTAGACTATCTTAGATAGTGAAACCTGACAGAAAAATCACTTAAGAAATTCTATTAAAGAATTCAGAATATTTTCAAAGTGAGTTTTCGTTATCGGAAAAATTATCCTGACATTTCCAGATTCAATTGCGATTCCGTGCGGTCCCGCTTTTCAAAGTTTTGTTTTCATACTTGTTTACATTAAGAAAATTTTGGCATGCGTAACAAATGCTGCCGACGCATGTTTTCAAACTTCGGACTTTGTTTTGTTTGAATAAAAAAGATTTTGGGTCTGCGTTTAGTTTGAGATCAAGAAAAGATATTAACTTAATTTTTAATTCACTGAAGTCAAAACAATTCATTGATGCTGACTCATTTTTTAATAGGTAAAGCCTCTATACTTATATGCATGCATGACAAATGCTTCCGGCGCATGATCGGTCTTTTTCATACTGGAATGTTCTGCCTTACGTTAGTGACGCCCCTGACTCAGGGGCCCTGAGGCTCACCAGATCCGGTACGTTTCAAGTCGGTTCCGTTTGATAACACCATTTTTATGGAAATTAAAAATTTCTGAAGTCTAATTTATTTCGTGAGAGTTAGTTTTTTTGAAGTTATCTTGTCGATAATTTAACAAATTTCAAACTATAAGATAAGATTTACTAGATGTTGGTTATTCCGATGTTTCAATCATTTCTGTGGTGGTTTAGAAAATTATCTAATTCTTAGGCATATTTTCTATAGACTATAGTGAACCCTAAATTTTTCTAAATTTATTAAAAAATTTAATTTTCTCTTAAATTCCAATTTTTTTCAGGACAACAGAAATATCGTCAACCACTCCAAATAAAAATATAATCATACGAAGACTTTGAAACTAGACGATGTCTTTAAGGGGGTAGCAGCGATGTGG
>SCLH01001304.1:37281-57225 GCA_004367855.1 Oikopleura vanhoeffeni | reverse complement strand
TCTGAACTGACACACAGATAACACAAAATGTATTATTATTCATATTTTTATTGGTTTGATTCCTAAACGGGAAAATAGGAATGAGCAACAAACCGATTTGGTTTGTTGCTCGACAGTAATTAGGCAGTGCGGGCGAAAACACCAATTGATCGGGCTTTCGAGATACGTATTCGTCACGCTCCACCAGACCAAATTGTAGTGCTTTTTTGCGTCGATTCTTTTCTCTTGTGTTCACCATTTCCAAACGAGCCCCCCAACCTAGTAAAATTGCTTTTTAAGGTATCTGGTTCCTAATTTGACATATTCTCGATAAAATATTAGCGAACAGGCCTTGAGGATATAATTCAGATTACCAGTTTGTAGAACTAGCCTTCAACTTGCGAAAAAAAATTTGCCAAACTTTTTTGTATGACCACACTCCTTCACACATAAGCGGCACAAGAGCCACCAAGCCAACGAAAAATTCTCTACTCCTCGAGGTTATATTTTGAAATAAACCTAATTTTAACATAACCTGTATAATTAGTATACAAAACTTTGTAGGAGGCTTTTGTCGATAAGTGCATATATTCAGAATACGTAAAAAACCGGTCCAAAATACCGGTTTTTGGACTTTTTTCATCGGAAAATCTATCTCCTCCTAGGTTAAATTTCAAATTTACTCAAATTTTTGCAAAAGCTAGCTCTAAACAAACAGAAACTTGTAGTAGCGTTTTGTCAAATTTCGACCCAAACAAAAATATGAATTTTTCAAGGTCACGTGAAAAATTCCGAAAAAAAATGTGCTTCGATTTTTTCGAAAGTAGGCTCAAAAGAAAGCTGAGGAAACACTGAAGAGAAAGTTGGCTTACGTCAACCAATATTCGTAAGTTTTAGTGGTCAAATTGACACAAACGTTATTTTTGAACATAATTTTGAGAAAATACTTAGAAAAAAATCGAAAAAACGCAAAATTTTCGAAAATTTTTTTTTTGTCTTATTGGGTTGTTGCTTTATAAAACATAACATGATTTGGTGCATTTTATGACATAATAACTGAGAAATGTAGGAACCACATACCCTTAAGCGTTAAAACGACTGTTGATGATATTAATTATTTATTTTAATTTCGATTCGAGACTTCCTGGGATCATATTAAATCTAAACCCTCTGCACCCCCCGATTGGAGGACAGGATTTTTGAAATTCGAGACATTTTTTGTCAAATCGAACTTTTTCAAAATTGAAGGGTCCGCTGAGAGTGGGACCCATTTCTGCGAACAAATCGGCACAAAACCAGGGACAAAATTGTTTTGAATTTTTTAATGTTTTTACAAATTACCTTCATTTCTCAAGATAATTGTATTTAGATTTGTGAATTTATTTTTGACCAAACTTTTTACGTGATCCGTTTCGTTTTTTGGAGAAGGATGGGATTCGCACTGTTTGGCGTTGTCCAACCCTAAGGTTATTGCGAAAAGATTCCGATTTTTTCGGTAAACATCAATTTTTAGATCTATTTTGTTCACGTTTTTGCTCAAAATTTTCGGCGTTGTCCCTTTCTTATTTTTAAAGGATCGGAGTCGCACCTTTTTGACGTTGTCCGATTCAATTTATTTTTTTGGGAAAGGATTCCCGTATTTTTGGCAAAATGTTTTCAGTGTTCTTAAAAAATTAAAAATTATTGATTGCCGTTTCAATCTTTTCGTCCAATGCGCTTTGAAGGCGCCATCAGTTTGCTCGGCATCGCATTTTTCAAAAAAGTTATTCAATTTCCATGTGTACAATCCATTTTTCAAAAAATTTAAATGTTTTTTCAAAAAAAATTATTTGAACGTTTTTTTTTTTTTTATTTTTTAATTAACACGTCCGTTTAAATTAAAGATTATTTTCTTATTTAACAATTGAAAATTTTCTTTTAACAATTTTTTGGCCGCCATTTTAGCGTCTCTACTTATTAAAGTAGAAGTTGTTGTGCTTAATAAAGCGTCACTACTTATTTAAGTAGGAAGTTTGTGCTTATAACGCTGGTCTACTACAGTCACTTGGGAACGAGGAAAGTTTTTCGCTGAAAGAGCGTCTCATACGTAGTAGGTTCGTAGAAATCAGGGCAAGGCCTTCTTCGTGTAAAAAATTTACCGGTATTATAAACCAATTAAGATTTATACCTAAAACAAAGAATAAAGTTTTAATTAAAAATTGACAAAAAAATTATCTCTATTTTTTCTCTTGGAAAATAAAAAAAATTATGTTTTACTTGGTCAGCCAAGTTTTCTTGTACCACCTGTTATCTTGCCACTTTGGCAAGCTTTCAGGATTTAAAATGCGGGTTCTCGACTGACACAAGACGTAACACACATGTTTATTATTTCATATTTTATTGGTGTGATTCTCTAACGGGGAACAATTAGGATTATGAGCAACAAAACCGATTTGGTTTGTTGCTCGACAGTAATTAGAGCAGGCGCGAAAACACCCAATTTGTCTCTTGTCGAGATACCGGTATTCTGTCACAAACGTCTTTAAAAAGAGTCTATGCTACTCCTGCAAAAATCGTCTAAATAAACATTAAAAAAGGCAATTAGTATGGCTTGCCACTTAAGACCAAAATTCAACATATTAAGATTTCTTGTTTTAAAATCCTTGGCATCGCATATTCATTTTTTCAATCCTACCGCTGATGTTAAACTGCCGTACTGATCTACAGTACATACGACTTAGACGTTACTATCAGATAGTCTATTCTGTTATTTGTGAGATTTTAGAGATATAATCATTATGCTAGGGTGTTATCGATTTTTTACGTCATAGAAATTTCACACGTTATGAAAAACGGAAAATTCATTAATATTCATCTCTTAAATTTCAAACTTTGAAAAAAAAAGAGTCTGTGCTGATTGCTACATAACTGGCATATCAGGGGTCAACCACTGTAGTTTCATACATGCAAAGATACTTTATTATACCTAGTAGTTCAGTATACTGTAATACTTTACAAATATTCCATAAAATTGGTTGTCGTTGATGATTAATGCCATCAAAACGGTATAATATACCGTAGATACTGATATTACGTACAGCTGTTTACGTGATAATCACAACATAATAATCACGTATATCCTTCCTGGGTCTTTAAGAAGTGCCTGTACAGTGCCGGTTGCTTGGACCATTGAATAGAAGAATTTTAAACAGTCATAATTGATACCGATTATTTACGCATCCTTGAAATAACTATTTTGTCGTATTAAATTACCATAAGTTTAAAGCGTCGTTTTATTTGTGAGTAGCAAAAATACATTCGTTACCGGTGGTTCAAAGTTACTCCGAGCTCGATTTGACTGCTAGTAAATCTGGTCTTTCCGGCTTGTAAATGCTCGAAGTTCAAACGTCACGCGCTAATCGAGGCCTGCAATTGAAAAAAACATTGTTATAAACAAAACACGCTTACAACATCTTTAAAATTTAACACGGCTGAAGCGATAAAAAAAACTACAGTATTAGAACCAATTAGAAACGTTTGAAGTGTCATATCGGTGATTAAAACTGTTTTCCTTGAGTATTTATTTACACATAAAGAACCTCTTTGTAAAGTAATGTATGTTGGTAAAGTATTAGCTAAATTCTGTATAATCTGTTTCAAATTTTTTACAAGTGCATGAAACATGCCAAGTGTCTTTATTTTAAAAAAAATTTGCCTACTAAAATTTCTTTACGTAAAATTCTGGATACGTATAAGTTGTGTTTTAATTTTTGAACTTGATAAAATCCAAATCTTGATATGCTATAATTAAAAAAACGCGAAACGTTAGAAAAATATACAATGGAGAAAAAAAAAAAAAAACTCTTTGTTTAATCTCAATATTAATTGTTGACGCAATGAGTAGTTCTGTATTACTTGCAATAATTGATTTTGAATGTTTTTTGTTTCAATTCAGCTTCCAATCCCTTCAGGAGGAAGGTTTGCTATATTTCGAGCTGCTCTAGTACATAATGTACTTAAGTAGTTACGATGTACAGATAAATCTAAAAATACACACCTTCGTCCTAAAGCATATAAATACTAAATTTTTAAATTCAATTTCTGAATTATGGAAAATCCCATGATTGTATTTTCTGGAGACAGTTCATAGCATGCGCTTCTGCACGTACTATTTTCATGTCGATTTAAGATTGAAACTGTAGCAGTTCCACGGTGTTTCATCTTGGATTTCATTAGCGGTTAGTAACTGTTTTGAAATACTGTATTGATTGGAGTTTGTTTAGGTAGAATTCTCAGAAATGATTAGTGGAAAAGAACAACCACTTGGCACATTAAGGATTGAACTTTATGTTTTAATGTTTATTTTTTAATTAGTCAGTAGACATTTTGGTGTCTTGACATTATTTTTTGAAGAATACAAAAATAGTCAATCTGACAGTTTCTTCGAATTTAATAAAGTTTGACCTGCCTTGTCAGTTTTTTCAGATTCATCGTCAGACTTGCTTGGAGTATGTGGAGGTTCTGTTTGTTGATTTTCTGGCCTATCTTCCCCATTTTTGAAAAATTGTTGTTCCGCGTTGTTGAGAACCTGAATCCATTTTGTGTAATGATTTGCTGAAGGGTTCCGTGGAATTTGGAGATCGAACTGGGGTTTGTTTCCGATTTAAATTTACTTGAACATTAAACGGTTATTGATTATAATTTCATTTAATTCCAAATGTTTGTAATCAGCGTCGAATGTTGTGGTATTGTTACCATAGTTGTATTCGGTAGTTGTTGTTGGTTGTTTGTTTGCCTCTGTTCAAAATTTATTTTGATAATTGTTTCGATTTTGCTTGGGTATTTTGCATGTACTTTTGAGTTGGTAGTACATACTTATTGAGGAATCGGTTGCATCAAGTGACCTTCTGTTTGTTCGAGGAAATTCGTTGAACTCATTCCGGCTGGTTCAGTATTTTCTGTGCCTGTTTCGATGCAATTTCTTAAGATGGGTTTTGATGGTTTTCTCGAGTCATATTGTTGGCCTCTGTGCTCACAAGGGGTTACAAGCCAGGTTACCACCTCAACTCTTTGAAAGCCTTTTGGCGTTGCAGGAGTATTGAGGCACTAGGGCTTGGAACGACGGAATTGCATTTCCATAGCCAACACGATCAGTTTATATAAAATATTTGCGTCTCTTAACCAGAGGTCAGTGCTCCGATAAATTAAGAACAAATCTGGTTCAGAAGAAAACGGCAATACATGTGGACTATTGATTTTATTTTTGTGAAAGAACAATAAATTTGTCAACTGAGGAACCCATGCTTTTGGGAAAACTTTCAACCTGACAAGATAAAACTAATCTAAAGGAATTTCGCCAATATCCTTTATCCAGACCGAATCCATATGAAAACGTTCTGACCTTAGGGCTGGAGTTCGAATCCAGGTGAATCCCGTCTCACGGACGACTCGTCTCTTATATGACGCGGGACAAGAAACAACATTTCTTCAGTATTCCTTAACAATCACTAAACAAAATCAGCTGGACGTCCATGGGATCAAACTCCCAGCCTGAGTCAGAAACGGTTTCATCGGTATGGATCCGTAGAGATAAGATATAATAAAGACTTACTAAGAACTAATTAAAAAGTCGATTGTGAGAAATCTAGGTTATGAAGAGCGTGGAATATTTATTATATATAACTAATTAAGTAAGCATTCAGTACCGAAACCGATGTATCAAACTGTCCATCACAGAAACAAAAATTTAAAGATATGCTTTCAAGGCCATATCCTTTTCCAGCGCCTAAAGTGGATCTTGAAAATTGAGGGTATATGCTATTAGCGCCGTGGTTCGAACTCCCACTAATTTTGTCTCAGTTCGATTGTCATGGGTATGATTATACCCAGGTGCTTGATATTGAAGAAGCGGACGAAAGTTGATTGGTGAGGCAATCAAAATAACACGAATCAGCGTAATCATATTAGTCTCATTTGAAACATCCGGTCTAGAGATAACCCCTTATATTTCGGAGTTTTAGGTTGAAATCTCAAAAAGGCGCTCAATTTTAAGTTATTTGGTGAGCTAGCTTTAACAAAAATAGAATGATTTTATAATTTTTCAGAGGAGATCAGTTTTTCCGACGGATAATGTTTTTTTTATATTCTTTGAGTAAATATAGCGAAATTTGATAACTGCTCAGAGATGAAATTTACCACCTTTACCACAAAAAGCCCAACCCAAACAATTTTCAGCTTATTTCGACATACAACAATCGGAGTAAGATAGTTACAATTTTGACTTAGCGTCCCTTTGGTGTCGCTATGCTGTGTAACATACAAAAAACATTTTGAAAACTTTTTCTAGACGGTCAGGATAATTTACAAGATGGCTACATTTATATTAGTTACCTGAAAGCCCTGTATGGCTAATTTTGTCGGAAGAAATTCCAATTCCGAGTGACGAAATTTTATTTCCCCGTTAATTTTCAATTTTCTGATATAGCGATCTTCATAAATAAAGATGTTTTATCACAGAAATCAATTTGAGATACACGCTTCAGGGTATCTTTGAATACCCTTGGTACCTTGGTATTTCAGCCAATATCAGTACACACAAAAAATCCAGATTGACGAAAACCGAATGTCGTCAATTGAGGCCCATGATCGCTATCAAAAAATAAACAAGTTAAGAAGTGTGGGCGAGCAAATTTGTTGACAGGAATGCGATTATTCAACCCTGGCTTGTATTAATTAAGAAAGGAAGTCCTGAGAGAAATGCATGCAATAAAAACTAAACCAAGCATTCCAATGACTACATGCATGTGCACAGAACATAAATCTTTCGAAAATTATGGAAAAATTTTTCAAGTTCTTAATGAAAAAATACGTAGCTTACATGGGTGAACCACTTGATAAAAATGGTAGTTAATTATTTAACTAAATCGATGACAAACAATAATTCAAGACCACAAAAACGTTTTTATTATTAAATTTACTACCAGACAATAAAAAAATGGTAAAGATATGACTTTTTTTAGGTTTTGGATGGGGAATCAATACATAATCTTGCGTTTTTAGATCTGTTGTTTTCACTGCAGTATTAAGTGGTCATTCTACCAACATTACACAACATATATTTAAAAATTATGACTTGTTTGAATTTTTTCATGAAATTATACAGGTTTTAGGTTATATGTTTTTGTCCTGTTTGAGGGTGAACTCGCTTCGTATACAAATATGGTGGAAGTGGAGGTAGCGGTTAGAAAATCTTAAGGCCAATCAAAAAGTGGATGAGGATTTCTTATTCTTTTATTGCTTAATTCTAATTTTTTATTTTTAATTTATTGAATATTTGGCTTGATTTATTGATTTTTTTATATCTCGATTCGATAGTATGTGTGTTGAACTTGCAAAAAAATAAATTAATACTTTTTAGGGGGATTCCAATGACGTTTTCACCGCCTCCAAACAACACTATACTTTTAAAGGCGATATAATTTTTTTTTCCTATACGAAATAAAATATGATTTCTTCATTAATAATATTTTATTATTGAGTATTTGAATTTTATCGCCCCACATTGTTTGAGAGTTAATCGGCACAACAAAAGGTCGGCGGTTGAAATGAATCGGATTATTTTGAACAATTCATTTTTAATAAAATTCAATAAGAAACCAACTTAGACGCTCATTTTTCAGAAGAAAACTTGGTCAATTTTCTAAAAAAAATGAATGGTCAAATTTAATATAACAGCAAAACTTTTTTCCGCCGACAATAGAATTTATATAATATTGTAGAGAAAAAAAAAGAATCATTTGGGAATATTTTTTTTTTAATTTACCAGCAACATGGTTAAAAATGAAAACACAATTAATGTCGTAGAAGGCGAAAAGATGGTCAAATTTTTCCAAAAAACATATCATGAAAAATAGCGTGCGCACCACCTGCCCAATTTGAGCAGCTCCAGAGCGACTCATTATTACTGGGGGTTGCGTCTATAAGGACAAGGCTGAGATTTTGCCATATTATTTTTAGCTTTTGTGCCATATTGTCCTTATTTTATTAAAATTGTTAAAAAAATTTTAAAAATAACGGTAAGAGCTGAAAACATAAGCCAAAGTTCCGAGCAGGGATGGGCGTCCGACTAAAAATATCTGCTCGGAAACACCGAGCAGGGCCGAGCAAACCGATCAGATATTCTAGAAAAACTTAAAGCATCTTATCGACAAAAACGCTTCCACAGAAATTTGTATACCTAATTATGCAGTTATGTTTTAAAGTTTAGGTTTCTTTCAAATATTAACTTGAGAGGAGATAGAATTTCAAATTTGGCTTAGGTCTCCCTGTTTCGCTAACTGTGTCTGGGAGTTGTATTCTTGCCAGAAAAGTTTTGACACATGTTTATTTCGCAAGATGAAAGGCTAGTGCTACAAACTGGCTAACTCTGAATAATACCTTCAGTCGTGATTTGGCTAATATCTTTATCGAGGAATATATCAAATTAGGGACCGGGATACCCTTAATAGCGCGTTTTCAAATCCCGAAAAAAAGTGTTTCTTTCATTACTCAAATTGTGCTCCAATTTTTTTACGCGGTCGGAATCATTCTTTCTGAGGGGAAGTGAACGGCTGGGCATCAACTCAAAAGAATCCGCAATAAGGGGTTTAGTTTTGCCAGATAAGTCTCCCGGTACTGCCTACTTATGCGCCATTAGTTATTGTTTATCACTTGTGCTCGGTGAAATTCGCAATGAAATCGATGCTTTAATTTGAAATGAGTAATAGCCAATTGAAATGGAGCAGCTGTCCGTCATGGGTGTAATGTGATAATGACAAGAAAATATTCATTTTTTTATAGAACATTTTAGGACTACTGCTTGAAATTTCGATTCTAAACTTCGCTGGGTAAAATTGGTAATTCATTGTTGGTTCTGTCGTTATATTTTATATAGTTTTTGTTCGAGGTATATTTAATGCATTTGAATAGGGTTTAACTACAATTTTTATTTTTCTAAAAAGCTTTCCGATTTTATCAAATCATCTGTGCAGTTTTGTTGTGAGGGAATAAACCAGTGTTGGAGTGAAGATTTTTTTTTCGCAGGTGACAACAGGATAATTAGGCAATATTTTAATATAGGGGCGGGTATCCCTTTATCACTTTTATGGTTTAGAATGCGTAGCCCACAACGTTAAAAGGAGTAGTGGCTACGCATTCTAACCAAAAAGTGAATTAAAGGGATAACTCTTTTTGAACATGTTTTGATGCGTGGGTTAAGGGATTGTTACGAGTGGCCCGGAGGACTTACCGAGTGAGACCAGCGTGTTGAAATTGGAACAAGAGGGCGCGTGCCTCAGCGGCGCAAACCCCTTTCATACCATCGAGAAAAATACCTACATTTATTTTATAAATTAGAGAAACGCATAAATAGCTATGTCATTTATTAAGTGAAGAAAGTCGTGAGGGATTCACGCTGTTAAATGTCGTCGGCAGCCTGATTCTCGTGTCCCCATTTTACTTAATAGGACAAAAATTTACTCAACCTGTATCCCTTTATCACTTTTTTGTTAGATTGCGTAAGCCACTACTCCTTTTTAACGGTGTGTTTGAACGTTGTGCTACGCATCTAACCAAAAATGATAAAGGATATGGGCGATGTTGTACACTTTTACTCAATACGCTCCTGACACCTGATGATTTGACAATTTTGTTTCAGGACGTTTTTGAGGAAAGTGTCAGGACGTTTGGGAAACCCGTCAGGACGTTTGAAAGAAACTGTCAGGAGAACGTTTCGTCACTTTACACTTTTTTTGGTCATTTTCTTTGAAAATTAGTTTTTGTTTTTTTTAGGGTGTTATTCAATTAAGGGGAGTGATTACACGCGGTGGGCAGCCTGGGCCGTGAAGATTAAACTTACGGGAAAAAAAAATAATTAGATTGAGTTTATTTTTTTGTGCTTATTATCGTCAAGCTGAACCAGATAAATGTATTCACTCATTAAAAGGTAGGTTTATCATACAGAGGAAAGATTTTGAGTTCGAACTTTTATTTTTGAATTCGTAAAATGTGTTTCAAAAAATTCAAAAAACATTATTTAAAATTTCACGGCATTTCACCCAAAATTTTTTTTTGTTTTTTTTTTCTGAATATTTGTGAAGTAGAAGGAACTTAAAAAAATAGCACTTTAACTTTTCTGGCTGTTTACATATTCTTGACTGCTTTGGTTAAAAATCATAACATTTTTATTTTTCTATTTTTTGTTCGATTTTTTTTAGAAAATATTATGAAAAATTTTTGTCGCAAAATCAAGTCCAAATTTTTATTGATGCTTTTTTTTGAAGTGCGTGCTGTTAAAACATCAGACCGTCGAATAGTTGTTGTTATTTACTGGTATCTATGGATTTCGCGTATTTTCAACCGGATAGATCCAGGTGGTCATCGCATATCGTTTCTGAACTATCTGAATGAAATTTGATGCAGAGGCACTTGGCTTGTGACACCGGTTGGGCCATTGGCACGCGAGAGTTATTAAAGACATTTTATTTTTTTTCTAAAAAATTTCAATTAAATTTTCGGGTGTTTAGGCTACTTTTTTTTCAAATCAGGGGGAGATTTTTTATAAGAACCGCAAATTGTAAGGTCAATTTTTTTAATTCCTAACAAGCTCTTTTTCAAGGATATTATTCAGATTAGCCAGTTTGTAAAACTAGCTTGAACTTGCTAATAAAAATTTGGTAATTCTTTTTTGTATGACCACACTCCTTCACACATAAGCGGCACAAAAGTCATCTAAGCCAAAACGGAAAATCTATCTCCTCCCAGGTTTTATTTTGATATAAACCCAAATTTTAACATAACCTGTATAATAAGTATACAAAACTTTGTAGGTGAGCTATTGTCAATTAGTGCTATATTTAATTTAGAATACGTAAAAAACCGGTCCAAAATACCGGTTTTTGGACTTTTTTCCTCGGAAAATGTATCTCTTCCTAGGTTAAATTTCAAAATTTACTCAAATTTTTGCAAAAGCTAGCTCTAAACAAACAAAAACTTTGAAGGCGAGTTTTTGTCAAATTTCGGCCCAAACAAAAATATGAATTTTTCAAGGTCACGTGAAATAATTTCCGTAAAAATGTGCTTCGATTATTTCGAAAATAGGCTCAAAAGAAAGCTGGGAACACACTGAAGAGAAAGTTGGCTTACGTCAACCCAATATTTCGAAGTTTTAGTGGTCAAATTGACACAAACGTTATTTTTGAACATAATTTTGGGACAAATATTAAGAAAAAATCAAAAAAACGCAAAATTTTCGAAAAATTTGTTGTTGTCATTTGAGTTGTTTCATGCGTTCAAAACATAAACAATTGATTGTTGCATTTTTATGACCTAATAACAGCAGAAAATGTAGGAACCGGGATACCCTTAATATTTTGTAAAATTTTATATTTTGTAAATTTTAATATTTTGTAAAATTTTAATATTTTGTAAAATTTNNACAGCTCCACCAGACCAAATTGTAGTGCCTTTTGGCGTCGATTCTTTCTCTTGTGTTCCACCATTTCTAACGACGCCCCAACCTAGTACAATCGGCTTTTTAAGGTTAAACCGACCTGTTTTATTATTATTTATTTTAAATTTCAAAATTCGAGATTCCTGGGTCATATTAAATCTAAACCCTTTTTCCCTCCAGATTTGAGGACAGGATTTTTGAAATTAGAGACATTTTTCGTCAAATCGAACTTTTTCAAAATTGAAGGGTCGCTGAGAGTGGGACCCATTTTTGCAACAAAATCTGGCACAAAAGCCAGGATAAAATTAGTTTTGATTTTTTTACGTGATCCGTTTCGTTTTTTGAAGGATGGGATTCGCACTTTTTGGCGTTGTCCAACCCTAATTTATTGCGAAAAGATTCCGATTTTTTCGGTAAAACATCAATTTTAAATTCAATTTTTTGGTCTATTTTGTTCGGTTTTTGCTCAAAAGTTTCGGCGTTGTCCTTTCTTATTTTCAAAGGATCGGAGTCGCACTTTTTGACGTTGTCCGATTCAAATTTATTTTTTATGGAAAAGGATTCCCGTATTTTGGCAGAATGTTTTAATTTTCTGAAAAAATTATTGATTGCCGTTTAAATTTTTTCGTCAAATGACGCAATTCTTTCAAAAAAGTTATCAATTCCATGTGTAAATCAATTTTTCAAAATTAAAAATGCTTTTTCAAAAAAAAATTTATTTGAACGTTTTTTTTGTTGTTTTTGAATTAAAACATCCTTTAAAATTAAAGATTATTTTTTTAAGGGCCCGCTTCTTAGTGTAACAAAAGNAAATTGAAAATTTTCATTTTAACAATTTTTTGGCCGCCATTTTAGCGTCTCTACTTATTAAAAGTAGGAAGTTGTTGTGCTTAATAAAGCGTCACTACTTATTTAAGTAGGAAAGTTTGTGCTTATTAAAGCGGTCTACTACAGTCACTTGGGACGTAGGAAAGTTTTTCGCTGCAAGAGCGTCTCTACGTAGGTTCGTAGGAAATCAGGGCAAGCCTCTTCGTGTAAAAAATACACGGTATTATAAACCAATTAAGATTTATACCTAAAACAAAAGAATAAAAGTTTTAATTAAAAAAATTGACAAAAAAATTATCTCTATTTTTTTCTCTTGAAAAATAAAGAAAAATATGTTTAAACTTGGTCAGCCAAGTTTTTCTGGTACCACTGTTATACTTGCCACTTTGGGCAAGCTTTCAGGATTAAAATGCGGGTTCTGACTGACACAAGAATAAACACAAAATGTATTATTATTTCATATTTTATTGGTGTGATTCTCTAAACGGGAAAATAGGAATGAGCAACAAAACCGATTTGGTTTGTTGCTCGACAGTAATTAGGCAGGCGCGAAAACACCAATTTTGTCTCTTTCGAGATACGGTATTCTGTCACAAACGTCTTTAAAGAGCATGACTCCTGCAAAAATCGTCTTAAATAAAATTAAAAATAAGCCAATTAATGGCTGCCATTAAGACCAAAATTCAAAAATATTAAGATTTCATTGTTTTTAAAATCCTTGAGCATCGCTGATATTCATTTTTTTCAAATCTACCGCTGAATGTTACAACTGCTGTACATGATCTACAGTACATATCGACTTGAGGTTACTATCCAGAATAGTCTATTCTGTTATTTGTTGGAACTTTTTATCAGATATAAATCATTTTATGCTAGGGTGTTATCGATTTTTCAGCATATGAAATTTACAATAGTTATGAAAAACGGGAAAAATTCATTAATATTCAGTACATCTTAAATTTCAACTTCAAAAAAAGAGTCTTCTGATTTGCTACATAACTGGCATTATCAGTCAACCACTGAGTTTCATACATGCAAAGTGATACTTTATTATACGCTAGTCAGTATTCAGTATACTGTATACTTTACAAATTATTCACATAAAATTGGTTGTCAGTTGATGGATTTATAAGACCATCAAACGGTATATAATATACCGTATATGATATACGGTATATCACCTGTTTACGGTGAAATAATCAGAAACATAATAACACTATATCCTTTCCTGGGTTTTAAGGAAGTGCCTGTACAGTGCCGGATTGTGACCATTTGAAATAGAAAATTTTAATAGTCAATAATTTATACCGATTTATTTACGCATCTTGAAATAACTATTTTGTGGTAATTAAATTACCATAAGTTTAAGCGTCAGTTTATTATTTTTGTGAGTAGCAAATATAACATTCGTTACCGGTGGTTCAAGTTTACCGGTCGATTTTGACTGACTAGTAAATCGTGTCTTCCGGCTGATTAAAATGCTCGAAGTTCAAACGTACACCGCGCTAATAGAGGCCTGCAATTAAAAAAAAACATTTTTGATAAACAAAAACACGGCTTTAAGCAACATGGCTTTAAGCTTTAACACGGCTTAAAGCGATAAAAAAATATACAGTATTAAGAAACCAATTAGAAACGTTTGAATTTTCATATCGGTGATTAAACTGTTTTCCTTGAGTAATTTATTTACAACAATAAAGAAAAACTCTTTGTAAAGTAATGTATTTGTAAAGTATAGGCTAAATTCTGTATAATCTGTTTCAAATTTTTACAAGTGCATGAAAAATGCCAATTTGTCTTATTTTAAAAAAATTTCCTACTTAAAAATTTCTTACGTAAAATTCTGGATACTGTATAAGTTAGTGTTTTAATTTTGAACTTGATAAAATCCAAATCTTTGATAATGCTATAATAAAAAAGCGAAACGTTAGAAAATATACAATGAGAAAAAAAAAAAAAAAACTCTTTGGTTTAATCTCAATATTAATTGTTGACGCAATGAGTAGTTCTGTATTATTGCAATAATTGATTTTGAATGTTTTGTTGTTCAATTCAGCTTCCAGATCCCTTCAGGAGGAAGGTTGCTATTTTCTAGCTTGGTCTAGTACATAATGTACGTTAAGTAGTACGAATGTACTAGATAAAACTAAAAAATAACAACCTTCGTCCTAAAAGCATATAAATAACTCAAATTTTTAAATTCAATTTCTGAATTATGGAAAATCCAATGATTGTATTTTCTGGAGACGATTTCATAGCATGCGCTTCTGCACGTACTATTTCATGTCGATTTGATAAGATTGAAACTGTAGCAGTTCCAGGTGTTTCATCTTGGATTTCATTAGCGGTAGTAAACTGTTTTGAAATACTGTAATTGATTGGAGTTTGTTTAGGTAGAATTTCTCAGAAATGATTAGTGGAAAAGAACAACCACTTTCAATAAAGGATTGTAACTTTAATGTTTTAATGTTTATTTTAATAGTCAGTAGACATTTTGGTAGTCTTGACATTATTTTTGAAGTAATACAAAATAGTCAATCTGACAGTTCTTCGAATTTAATAAGTTTTTGTACCTGCTTGTCAGTTTTTTCAGATTCATCGTCAGATACTGCTTGGATGTTGTAGGTTCTGTGTTGATTTTCTGGCCTATCTCCCCATTTTTGAAAATTGTTGTTCCGGTTGTTGGAGAACCTGAAATTGTTGTTGTAATGATTTATGAAGGGTTCCGTGGAATTTGGAGATCGAAACTGGGGTTAGTTCCGATTAAATTTACTTGAACAATTAAACGGTTATTGATTATAAATTTCATTTAATTCAAATGTGTTGTAATTTTCAGGACGTCGATAGTTGTTGTTGTAATTGTTACCATAGTTGTTTCGGTAGTTGTTGTTGAAGTTGTTGTTGCCTCTGTTCAAATTATTTTGATAATTGTTTCGATTTTGCTTGGGTATTATGCATGTAATTTTGAGTTGGTAGTACATACTTATGAGAATCGGTTGCATCAAGTGACTTCTGTTTGTTCGAGAAATCGTTGAACTTCATATCACGGCTGGTTCCAGTAGTTTTCTTCCATTTCGACTGCAATTTCTAAGATGGTTTTGAGTTTTCTCGAGTCAATATTTTGGCTCTGTGCTCACAAGGGTTTACAAGCCAGGTTACCACTCAACTCTTTGAAAGCCTTTTGGCGTGCAGGAGTAACTTTGAGGCCTAGCTTGGAAGACGGATTGATTTCCAATAGCCAAACGATCAGTTTATATAAAATGTTTGCGTCTTAACCAGATGGTCAGTGCTCCGATAATTAAGAACAAATCTGGTTCAGAAAAACGGCACATACATGTGGACTATTGATTTTATTTTGTGAAAAGAAAATTTAGTCAACTGAGGAACCATGTTTGGGAAAACTTTTCACCTGACAAGATAAACTAATCTAAAGGAATTTACGCCATATCCTTTATCCAACCGAAATCCATGATGAAAACGTTTCTGACTTTAGGGCTGGAGTTCGAATCCCAGTGATCCCGTCTCACGGACGACTCGTCTCGTTATATGACGCGGGACAAGAAACAACATTTCTATCAGTATTCCTTAACAATCACTAAAACAAAATCAGTGAGTCCACTGGGATTCGAACTCCCGCCCTGAGGTCAGAAACGTTTTCATCGTGGACTTCGGTAAGATGAAGGATATAATAAAGACTTTACTAAGACTAATTAAAAAGTCGATTTTGCCATGAAAAGGTCAGTGTTACTCTGAGAGCGTAGCAATATTTATTATATATAACTAATAGATAAGCATTCAGTACCGAAAACGATGCAATCAAAACTGCCATCACAGAAACAAAAATTTAAAGATATCTTTTCAGGCCATATCCTTTTCCAGCCTAAGTGGATCTTGAAAATGAGGGTTATATCTATAGCGCGTGTTCGAATCCCACTAATTTTGTCTCAGTGATTGTCATGGGTATGATTATACGCAAGGGTGCTTGATATTGAGAGCGCGAAAGTTGATTGGTGAGGCAATCACTAACACAATCACGTAGATAATATTAGTTCGATTTGAACATCCGCTCTAGAGATAACCCTTATATTTCGAGTTTTAGGTTGAAATCTCAAAAAGCGCTCAATTTTAAGTTTTTTGTGTGAGCTAGCTTTGAACAAAAATAGAATAGATTTTATAATTTTTCATAAGAGGAGATAGTTTTTCCGACGGATAATGTTTTTTTTATATTCTTGAGTAAATATAGCGAAATTTGATAACTGCTCAAGATAAAATTTACCACTTTACCACAAAAAGCTCAACCCAACAATTTCAGCTTATTTCGACATAAAACCTCGGAGAAGATAGTTACAATTTTGACTTAGGTCCCTTTGTGTCGCTTATGTGTGTAAACATACAAAAAACATTTGAAACTTTTTTCTAGACGGTCAAGGATAATTATACAAGATGGCTACTTAATTAGTATCCTGAAAGCCCTGTATGGCTAATTTTATCGAGAAAATTCAATTCCAGTGACGAATACCCCGTTAATTTTCAATTTTTGATAGCGATCTTCGATAAATAAAGATGTTTTATTCACAGAAATCAATTTGAGATACACGCTAAGGTATCTTTGAATACCTTGGTACCTGGTATTTCAGCCAATATCAGTACAAAAAAATCAGATTGACGAAACCGAATGTCGTCAATTGGGCCTCATGAATCGCTATCAAAAAATAAAAAAGTTAAGAGGGTAATGCGAGCAAATTTTGACAAGAATGCGAGATTCAACCTGGTTGTATTAATTAAGAAAGAAGTCCTGAGAGAAATGCATGCAATAAAAATCTAAACTAAAGCATCAAATGACTAAATGCATGTGCACAGAACATAAATCTTCGAAAAATTATGAAAATTTTTCAAGTTCTTAATGAAAAATACGTAGCTTACATGTGAACCACTTGATAAAAATATGTAGTAATTATTTAATAAATCATGACAAACATAATTCAAGACCACAAAAACGTTTTTATTATTAAATTTACTACCAGAAATAAAAAAAATGGTAAAGATATGACTTTTTTTTAGGTTTGGATGAGAATAAATACATATCTTGCGTGTTTTAGATCTGTTGTTCATTCAAGTATAAAGTGGTCATTCTACCAACATTTACACAAATATATTTAAAAATTATGAATTGTTTGAATTTTTTCATGAAATTATACAGGTTTAGTTATATGTTTTTGTCGGTGAACTCGCTTCGTATACAAATATGTGGAATGGAGGTAGCGTAGAAAATCTTAAGGCCAATCAAAAAAGTGGATGAGGATTTCTTATTTTTTATTGCTTAATTCAATTTTTTATTTAATTTATTGAATATTTGGCTTGATTTATTGATTTTTTTATATTCGATTTCGATAGATGTGTGTAACTTGCAAAAAAATAAATTAATATTTTTAGGGGGATTCCAATGACGTTTTCACGCTCCAAAAACACTATACTTTTAAAGGCGATAATTTTTTTTCCTATACAAAATAAAATATGATTTCTTCATTAATAATATTTTTTATTGAGTATTTGATTTTATCGCCCCACATTGTTTGAGAGTAATCGCACAACAAAAGGTGGCGGTTGAAATGAATCGATTATTTGAACAATTCATTTTTAATAAAATTCAATAAGAAACCAACTTAGAGCTCATTTTCAGAAGAAACTTGGTCAAATTTTTCTAAAAAAAATGAATGTCAAATTTAATATAACAGCAAAACTTTTTTTCCCCGACAATAGAATTTATATATAATATTGTAGAGAAAAAAAAAGAATCAGTTTGGAATATTTTTTTTTTAATTTACAGCAACATGGTTAAAAATGAAAAACAATTAATGTCGTAAACTGAAAAAGTGGTCAAATTTTTCCAAAAACATATCATGAAAAATAGCGATGACGCACCACCTGCCCAATTTGAGCAGCTCAGAGTCGACTCAATTATTACTGTGGGGTTGCGTCTATAAGGACAGCTGAGATTTTGCCATATTATTTTTAGCTTTTGGTGCCATATTGTCCTTATTTATTAAAATTGTTAAAAAATTTTAAAAATAACGGTGAAGAGCTGAAAACATAAGCCAAAGTTCCGAGCAGGGATGGGCGTCCGACTAAAATATCTGCTCGGAAAACACCGAGCAGGCCGAGCAAACCGATCAGATATTCTAGAAAAACTTAAAGCATCTTATCGACAAAAACCGCTTCCACAGAAATTTTGTATACTAATTATGCAGGTTATGTTAAAGTTTAGGTTTCTTTCAAATATTAACTTGAGAGGAGATAGAATTTCAATTTGGCTTAGGTCTCCCTGTTTCGCTAATGTGTCTGGGAGTGTATTCTTGCCAAAAAGTTTTGACACATGTTTTTCGCAAGATGAAGGCTAGTTCTACAAACTGGCTAATCTGAATAATATCCTTCAAGTCGTGTTTGGCTAATATTTTATCGAGAATATATCAAATTAGGGACCGGGATACCCTTAATAGCGCGTTTCAAATCCCGAAAAAGTGTTTCTTTCATTACTCAAATTGTGCTCCAATTTTTTTACGCGGTCGGAATCATTCTTTCTGAGAAGTTTAACCTCATCAACTCAAAGAATCCGCAATAAGGGGTTTAGTTTTGCAGATAAGTCTCCCGGTACTGACCCTACTTATGCGCCATTAGTTATGCTTATCACTGTGCTCGGTGAAATTCGCAATGAAATCGATGCTTTAATTTGAAATGAGTAATAGCCAAATTGAAATTGGAGCAGCTGTCCGTCAATGTGTAATGTGATAATGACAAGAAAATATTCATTTTTTTAATAGAACATTTTAGACTACTGCTTGAAATTTCGATTCTTAAACTCGCTGGGTAAAATTGGTAATTCATTGTTGGTTCTGTCGTCTATATTTTAATATAGTTTTTTGTTTCGAGGTATATTTAATGCATTTTAATAGGTTTTAACTACAATTTTTATTTTCTAAAAAAGCTTATCGATTTTATCAAATCATCTTCAGTTTTGTTGTGAGGGAATAAACAGTTTTTTTGATAAAATTTTTTTTTCGCAGGTGACAACAGAATAATTAGGCAATATTTTAATATAGGGGGGGATATCCCTTTATCACTTTTTGGTTAGAATGCGTAGCCACAACGTTAAAAGGAGTAGTGGCTACGCATTCTAACCAAAAAGTGATTAAAGCGGATAACTCTTTTTAAAGTTTTTGATGCGTGGGTTAAGGGATTGTTACGAGTGGCCCGGAGATTACGAGTGAGACCAGGTGGTTGAAATTGGAACAGAGAGGGCGCGCCTCAGGGCGCTAAACCCTTTCAATACCATCGAGAAAAATACCTAACATTTATTTTGTAAATTAGAGAAACGGATAAATAGCTTATGTCATTTATAAGTGAAGAAAGTCGTGAGCAGTGAGGAGGATTCACGTGTTAAATGTCGTCGGCACCTGACTTCTTGTCCCAGTTTACTTTAAAATAGGACAAAAAATATAACTCAACCTGTATCCCTTTATCACTTTTTGGTTAGATTGCGTAGCCACTACTCCTTTTAACGTGTGTTTTGAACGTTGTGGCTACGCAATCTAACCAAAAAGTGATAAAGGGATATTGGATGTTGTACATACTCAAACGTCCTGACACCTATGATTTGACAATTTTTGTCAGGA
>SCLH01001304.1:7395-36169 GCA_004367855.1 Oikopleura vanhoeffeni | reverse complement strand
GTTTGAGAAAGTGTTAGGACGTTTGGCAAACCGTCAGGACGTTTGAGAAACTGTCAGGACGTTTGTCACTTACACTTTTTTTTGGTCATCTCTTTGAAAATTAGTTTTTTTTGGTTTTTATTCAACTTAAAAGGGGGTGGTGTTAGTGATTTTCGGGATTTCAGAGGCTTTGTACGGTTAGACAAATTCAGACTGGACATTTTTGAAACATACATTAAAAAGATCTATCTTTGATCTCACGATTCCATTTGACAGTTCAGAACCACTCCCACCAACCATGTGGTTAACCGCGGTTAAACACGAGTCCCTCAGCGAGAATCCGGAAAATTGTCTGAATTTTTCGATTTTTGCCTCAGAAGTCAGCAATCTAGTCTCATATCAACGAAAAAAACTCTACAAAATGGCTACTTTAACTTTCCGACTTGGTGACCACATATTTTTTGTATGCTCTTTGAAAAACCATATGACATGGTTTATTGATTTTTGGTCAAAAAAAATTAGAAATATTTTGAAAAATTTTCTCATTTCTCGTTCAAAATTTTTCAAACTAATTTTTTTGGAATCCTTAGCTGAAAATATTGGGAATGGCTACTTTCACTGAATTTAAATATGCTTTCGTTTTGTTTCNCGTGTGCAAGAATGAACACTTTTATTGAAGATAAAAAATAAAAAACAAATTTTTCACATTTATTTTTTTTTCATAAATCATTCCGAAAAAGTGTACTAATCTGCCACATCGCTGCTACCCCCTTAAGGGGGTGGTGTTAGTGATTTTTGGGATTTCAGAGGCTTTGTACGGTTAGACAAATTCAGACTGGACATTTTTGAAACATACAAAAAAAAGATCTATCTTTGATCTCACGATTCCATTTGACAGTTTAGAACCACTCCCACCAACCATGTGGTTAACCGCGGTTAAACACGAGTCCCTCAGCGAGAATCCGGAAAATTGTCTAAATTTTAGTGAATCGGTTCTGTTTTTTCGATTTTTGCCTCAGAAGTCAGCAATCTAGTCTCATATCAACGAAAAAACTCTACAAAATGGCTACTTTAACTTTTCGACTTGGTGACCACATATTTTTTATATGCTCTTTGAAAAACCATATGACATGGTTAAGTGATTTTTGGTCAAAAATAATTAGAAATATTTTGAAAATTTTTGTCATTTCTTGTTCAAAAATTTTCAAACTAATTTTTTGGAATCATCAGCTGAAAATATTGAGAATGGCTACTTTCACTAAATTTAAATATGTTTTCGTTTTGTTTCTTCGATCCTGTTTATACTCTGAATCATACTTTTTGAATGAAAATACGGTTTGCGCGAAATAAAGTTAAGACCTCTAAGTGAAGATTTAAAAGAAAATTATTTCACCGAGACTTGCCCAATTGGTCAGTAAATTTATTTCATTTAACTCATGAAAAAAAAATATTTTTTTCCATGTGCTAAAAATTTTTTTTTCGATTTTTTTCAAAAATTTAAATTTTCGATTTTGACTTAAAAATCGTATGAATTTGAACTTAATAAATTTTCAACGGTCGACAGGTAACTTACAAACGCGCGTTTTTGAGTGTTTTTTCAAAAGACGATTTATAAAGTAAAAATAATCAATCTGAAGAAATTCAGATTATACAAAGTAAGCTGAAAAGTGAACTTGTGTTCGAAAAAGTTTTTATTCGAAAATTTTGAAGTGGCAAAAAGTTTCCCAAAGACCAAAAAATTGAAAAAATGCACCCTTAGGGGAGTACTGGTCGCATTTAGAGACTCGGACATGAAATGTTCCAGATTATTTTTNCAAATCATTTTTCACTAAAAAATTAACGTAATTTCTTGGAACATAAAGAACTACTCGAAGTTGTTTTTAAGACACGGAACTCCGATTAAAGGAAAACTTTTTTCTTTCATGTTTTTTAAAAAATAACTTGAAAGCGGCAAAAAGTCGATAAAAGAAAGTTTTTAAAAATTGAATTTTACAGATAACAGGCTCAAATCCCTCAAAGACCAATAAATGATATTTTTTGTTTGAATTTGTATTTTCGAGGCAATGACTCCAAAGCGTTAAAGATTTTTTTATTTTAATAAAATAAGATTTTATTAATTACATGAAAAACTGTCAGGACGTTTGTTGTCAGGACGTTTGAGTTTGTGGCGTATATCCTTTTAACACCTTTTGTTAAATCTGAGAGATGTGGGCTGAAAAGTGGCCTCATGAGTGGCTAGGAGGGGTCTTAGGATTGGCTCCCTGGCCGCTTTTCAACCCACATCTCTCAGATTTAACAAAAGGTGTTAAAGGGATATGATAAAAAGGTTCTTTAATAAATTATAAAACAAACGAGCGAAAAACCGATAATAACGAATTTTTATATATTTAAATTTTCAAGAAAATGATCCGAAATCGGCCAAAGGCCGATAAAAAAATTGTATTCGAAAAAATTAATTCAACCCGTAAATTAATTAACCCTTGCGGCAATAAAAATGGTCTATTTGAGTCTAATGTCATTCATTTTACTCTTAAACGGAAAAATGCGGACATTTTTCTTCTTTTTCTTTTAAAATGAAAAACCCCATAACTTTGTCCCTGTAACGATTTTTTGACAACAAAAATCGGAGACATTATTTTTTTTTCTGTACATTAAATTTGGAATCAACCATTCTTGTTCTTCAGATTATTCCCATACAGTTAACTGTGAAACAACTGAAGTGAAATATCTCAACAGTTATTTTTCCTGAATTTCACCAGAGTTTATAGAAAGTTAAAATAAAATAATTTCTCAGAAAAATTAACAAAAAAATATTTGCATCAAACGTCCTGACACAAATTTTAAAATCATAGGAAATATGTTTTTGGCGCTAGTGAGTGAAAATTATCAAAAATTTTATACTTTTGTCTATCAGATAGACTCTATCTTCTATTTTGTCTATTTTCAACAATAAAAAAGTCAAAAATTGATAACTGACATGTATTAAAATATATCGATTTACAATCAGAATAAAAATAACCACTAAAAAGTTAGCAGCAAATTCATGCCAGGATGAGAAACTTTGATCAGCTGAGATTTCAACCAAACAGAATTGGGCCAGGTCTTCTCATTTTGAATAAACTAAGAAAATCAAAGTTTTTTTTAAATTTTACTCATAAGAAACGCTTTAAATTTAAAAAGAAATTGATCACCATGAATTATTGCCTTAAATCCTGCAACGATGCTTTTGTTGGAATGATTTATCGTTTTCCCAATCAAAGTGCCTCTCAGTAGTAAATAGGGTGTCAACACTATTAACATCTCAGATTTTGGAAACAACTAATCCGATTGAGTTTTCAGATAGGTCGACATGTCGCGACACACATATTTAGAGAAAAATGATCTGAATCGGACTATTTTTTTTATTGTTATTTGAAAAATTATGATAAATCTCAATTTTTTTTTGAAATTTTTTTGATTCGGACCATTTTTTTTGTAAGATTTTAAATATATATGTGTTGTCATTTTGAGCTATTTCAATTGTATGAGTTGATTGAAAATAAGAATGTAAACGTCACTCTATTAACTACTGAGAAGCGCTTTGATTGGGTGACTGATATAAACTTTTTCATCTTTTTTTATATTATACTTAAAATTTACATTTTGAAATGATTTTTTATTTAAGAATTGGAAGAAATACAGTTTGCAGTGGTAATCGACGCGCGATGCAGATTATAAATTATTGGTTGCGCCAACAGAGGAAAACTTATGATTGAAAACAATGAACTTTTAAGCACCAGGTCGCCTAATTTCGCGCAAAGCGTGTGACAAAAGACCAAAAATCAGCTGGGTCAAAGAGCCATTGAAAAAATAAACTCAAACCAAAAAATTATGCGTTATCATAAAATTGTGCAATAAAAAATTCGAAAAAATGGCAGAAGAATGAAATACAGTATAAGTTTTGAAAGAAAGTCCAATATTTTCCTCTAATTTATATTAGCCCTAATTCAATCTATAATACATCTTTTTCTCATACCTCGGCACGGAAACAATCGCTTCATTATATGAATTATGATGCCCGCCAGTAAAAAAATACCCCTTTCTGAAGTTTTTGCTTTGAGCGCGATTGAGATAAATTGAAATTTATCTGATTTCAATAGAGAAAAACGTTTGAAAATCAGCAAACTAGTCTACTAGACTATATTCTTGATTTTAATACATTCATCAAAATGTTTTTTGAAATGTGAGTAATACTCCGATGAAATAATAGAAAATTGCCCGAAAGAAAAATGACTCATCCTTTGAAACCGGATATTTTTTTGGTCAAATTTGAAAAAAATTTTATGGAGAGAAAAAATTAAGTTATTTTCACTGAGTGATCACGTTGATGAAATCCCATCATATGAAAATGAGTATTTTTTTATTGACCGAAATCATTATAATGATGCATATCATCATTATAATGTACATGATATTGAGCGTCAGTGCGGAGCTGTGCGATTGAGATCGACGATGGGTTGAATCAAGATAAACTTACTATTGCTATATTTTCGTTTCAGATCTCCAAAAATTTTTCGAATGTTCTTTCAAACTAACTAAAAATATGGGTTGGCAGTATAAGGGCGTTCCAAATCGGATATCAATGTATACTTTTTTATTTTTAAATTTAATTTTTTTGCTGAGATAATTTTGAGCTGAACAAATTTACACCAGACCACTAGAGGCAAAATTTTTCAAAATTCTCTACCGCTCGGAGATTCGCATTTATATTTGTAAGTTAAATTGCAAATAACAAGTAAAAATGATAAGATTTATCTTAACATCTAATTTTTTTTTCGATCAACAAAGATTGACAGAATGGACTTTTAGAACTTTAAAATTTCGGGCTGAACATTAAAAAAAAAACTGTGACCTGGAACGCCAAGGCAGTATAACGTAGACTTTGCAAGATTTTGTTTTTAAAGTAAGCAGTACCTGTGTAAAACGTCAACATTACTAGCGCCGTTTTTGCTAGTTGATTTGACACGTATTATCAGAAAAATTTAATAACATAAATTACGTAACATTGAGTTGGGTAATTTATGTGCTTTGTTTCTTATACCCGTGTCAAACCAACTTAAATAAAACGGAATGTAATATACGAATTAAGGGGGTACTCAACGTTTTTGAGAATTTTAGATCGGCTTCGAAAGGAAACGAAACAAGTTATCGAAATTCTGGAAACTCTAAAATGAAGATTCTATCCTTTTGCTCCCTACCAAAAGAAGAAAAAACAATTTTTGAGCACCACAGCACCAAGTGGGAGTAGAGTTCTAGAACACTGATTTTGAGCTTCAATGTCTTTTATCTCGGAAACGGCTCAATGGAAATTGATGAAAGTTTGTAAGAAAAACGGTTTATACTACGTCGACAGTTATCGAAAATTGTTTGCAAAAATTTCGATCGGACTTGTTCTAGAATTTTTGAAAAACCGTAATTTATTGATATTTTAGAATTTGTAGCTCAATTTTCTCAAAAACGATTCGGTCGTTTTTTTTTTAAATTAAGTATTATTCGGAGAGAAACATGTCTTCTCAATTTCTAGTGGGAAAACTTTTTTTGAACATCGCTCCTATTTATAGAAAATTGCCAGATTAGTTCAGCCGGAAGTCAATTTTCATGATTTCTATAAAAAAAATCATCGTATCGAGTTGAAAGTACCATCAAATGAAAGCTCATGGTCTACTGAAGAAAAATTTGCTTACGTCAGGTTTGAAAATTTTGATCCCTTATATTCTAGAATCAAGTAAACGTGAAAATTTCAAACTAAAACGAAATTTTCTCAAAAACGATCGGTCGTTTTTTTTTTAATTTGATATAATTCGTAGACACATCTTCAATTCTAGTGTAAATTTTTTTTAATCATAGCTCCTATTTTTTTACATTTTTGAAGAAACTCCTTTATTAATAGAAAATTTGGCAACCGGAAGAATCAATTGAGTCTAGAAATATTTTCATCCGATTGTACCGTCAAATGAAGCAACTGTAAAATAGTATAAAGGTGCTACTCACTTTCACTTATTTTTAAAATTTTTTCACTAAAATTGAGGTTAATTATCCAAAAAATACTAAGAAAAAATCTGAAAAAACTCGAAAGAGAAAAATCTCGAAATTTTTTATGAAGAGCAGAAATGCATTTTGTGGCCTTCCTGAGGCTATTTTGTGCATTATTATGTCCCTAATATGAATTAAAAAACCGTTGAGTACCCCCTTAAACGCACTGAAAAAAAAAGAACAAATAATAGTAGAAAAAAATTTTTCACGGTCACGCGTGACCGTGGTGTTTAAATCGAGCGTATAACCTTCGTTTCATTATCAACATATATTTTTCACTCGATCAAGGTTAGATATATGATTAGAGGTTCAAAACTCTTAAATTAGGTGTTTATTACCCAACAAAATTTTCGGCTAAATCTGACTACTATTTATGTTCTTGACCCAAAACCTATTTCTTGATTTGAAGGTCACGTGATCGTTTTTAGTCTGTCGTGTAATGAAGAAAAAGTCTTAAAAACTTCTAAAGAACCCCTTAAGTGATATTTGAAAAAAAACAGTACTTATTTTGGCCAACCTTATTCCTTGAATATACAGTCACGTGATCATTTTCAGGCTATGTGCAATGGGGAAAAAGTCTTAGAATTTTTTTCTGATTCTGCTCCGAGTCTTTTTTTGATGGTTTAATTTTTTTAACAGAAATAAGTACTGTAATACAGTAAAAATTTCTAAAAAAAAACGCACAAACGTCAATTATTTAAATAGTCGATCGATTACTTTGTAAATATTTCATAATGAATGATTAAGGGTCCTAAAGTGCGATTAAACGGGTCACGCGTGACCGTAAAAAGACTGTGGGAGTTAATTTTCAAAAATGGACAGGTTAAAGCCTGAAATGCCCGGAAAATATCTCACATAATTTTAAGTTTTATTTAAACAAATTAACCCTTTTTACAAATTAACCCTTTTTGTATTATTCTCATATAATTTTGAACGCCTACGTATTTCTTATTTTTTCGAAAAGTGTTATTTTGAGCATAATTGATTTGATTTTTTCATGAAAATGATATATATTTAAAATTTTTAGCGGAAATGACACTGCGTAAATTTTTTGAACAATTGTCGGACCTGGACTTTTACGGTATTCCAGATTCAAACTTCAGAAATTTAATAAATATTCAAACCACGATTTCTGATTGGTCTGACAAAATAATAACAAATTACCAGAATATAAATTTTAGAACAAAACGAAACATAAATGCCAGAAACCCAAGCATATTGAATACGAATTAATCCAAGTTTATTAAAAAGCAACGCGCTCAATGAAGGTTTTGTTGGAGTGGACGTTTTACAAAATAGCTATTTTCAAATATTCGAGGTCTCACAAAGTCGACGTTATATTGTCCATCAAAAAAAATCTTTAGCAAGTAATTTTTTTGCTTCAAAATGTAGAAAATCTTTATTTTTTCGTATCAATATTTTAGTACATGCATACTTTTCATGATAAAAACAAAAATTTTGAAATTACATAAAAAACGGAAAAATAAAATTGCGTGCCAATTATAAAACGTTAGAAAATCGCGGACATGTTTTTTTCATTTTTTGGTTCGTTTTTGACTTATTTTCGTATGATTTTACCTTATTATTTTCAAATGATTTGGATTGATTATGGATTGATGTTTCAAATGAGTAAAAAAAGGCTGTAAAAACATTGTTTTCTTCGAAATAAAATCGAAAATTGTAGTTATTGTTTTTAATTTTTTAGTGGAAAACCAAACTCGAAAAAATTTGAAAATTTTGGAAAAATATTTTTTCAAAAAGTTGGCCTATCAATTATTTTAATGCAGCCTAAATCAATGAGATAAAAGCATTTCAAGCTTGTTTAATTGCCCAGTATTGGTTATATTCAAGAAGATCCATACAAGCCTAAACTATCTTTTTGTCTTTATTGTCGTGTACAAAAAAAGATAAATTAGGTGCGCCAGAATCTTTTTCAATATGGTCATGGGGAATATTTCAAAAGCATCACTGCCTCGCAGCCCCTACGCAACCAAAGCACAAAACTACAACAATCTATTTTTTAAGTAGTAAAGTAAGCCAAGTCACATTTCAGCCCTTTTTGTTCTATTAATTCTATCGGAGAGTTTTTAGGTGTCTTTTATGTGATCATCATGTTGAAAATGCTAGGTGTTGCACCAGTTGCACCCTTCAGTTGCAGTTTATCATCAATTTGTTTGACGATTGTTTTTGGCCCTTTATTTTTACCGATTCCGCGCTTTTTCTTTTTGCTTTTTCCTTCGGGAATGATTTTACGAGCGGTTACAACGCTCAGAGATTCATCTTGTGGCACATTGGCTAAGGCCATTTTGACCATATTTTTCAGCGCCGCAATTTCTCTTTCTAAAAATATTTGGTAATGTGTTTTTATCTTTTGAAAATTTTCTCNAATTTTTTTAAAATTATTAATATTCTGAAATATTTAAAATTTTTTCTGGACAATTTTCAAAAAAAAAAATAAAGCTGAAATTTCTTACTTTCTATGATAAATCATCATATAATTTAATGTGTAATTTTGATAGAAATTGACTTTTAAATTTAGTTTAACACTAGTTTAGAAATACAGCAGCTGTATTACAGCTGTTATACATGACTTTTATGGAAGGTTAACTCCCTGGCGTCGATAATGTCTCTAGTTTCGTTTGACCTCGACGACAAGTCAGTTTTGGTGATTAAAAAATTTTGGACTTTATAATTTGTTGAAAAAATTACTTTAAAGACTACTATTTCGAAGTTTTTCATACAATCCTTTATAATCGCCCCCTACAATTAAAGGTTTCTGGCTGCGCCTGTGTTTTGGTCTCTGGAGGTGACAGGATGTAATTTTGTCACTGACAGCCTACAGTATTAATTTTTAAGTAGCAAATCGGACTACTACCGATTTGGAAAAAGACTGGATTTTGACTCGTCGCTCTTGATTGGTTTAGACGTGAGTTTTAAAAAAAATCATCAGAAGATACTGTTCGGCTGACCAATGAAAAACACTGGTTTCAAATTGTAGCGGTTTTCCCGATCCTAACTTAAAAGTGGACAAACTGTACAATTCAACATTTTTCTATAAAATTTTGGCGAAATTTGTTTTTATTAATTTTTGCAATTTACCTGTTGGGAAAGTCCATTGTCCATGTTTATCTCTAAGACAGCCGATGTCCTCAAGTAAGTTGAAGACTGTATCCTTATTTGTTGTTTTACTTGCATGCATTTCGACAAAATCGTTACTTATTGGCTGATTACATGATAATTCAGCATGTTGCAGCCATTCCAGTAATGAGAAATTTTGTTTGATGATGAGAAATTCTTTGTATTTGTTTTCCAACGCTTGTACGGGATTCGTATCGTCCATATGGCTCTTTTTAGAGTCTGGAGACATCCTAAAAATTATGATGATTGATATGCCATGCACTAAATTTTAAAAAAAATGATAAAAACGCAATAAGTGGAAAATTGCTCATTTCTCAGGTAGAAACGCTTCTGAACAACATAATAAATATGTAGACATAAATATAAAACTTTTTAACACTATCAAAATTTCTAGATTCGGGGAACAAGATACCGTAGTCACAAAATTGGCGAAAACTTGGTCAATTTGGACCAAAATTGGATCAAAACATATTTTTTGAAAAGTGTGATGTTTTGGAATAATGCCCCTGTTTCCGTTTTATTGAAAATACTTTTCCTTGTTTTCAGCAGCAAAAAAGTTTTCTTGAAAGATCATCAAAATATGCTTAAAAATCTGGATTTTGCATGATAATTGACCAAATATACGAAATATCTGAATTTATTCTAATCTCTAAATACTTACTCGAGTTCAAGTTCGAATAGAATACCCAATTCTTTGAACAGTTCCTTATCACCGTCTGAAATTGTTTCGAGACTTTTTCGTAAGACATCTTTTGTTGGCGCATTTCGTTGAATTTCGGTGCAGATTTCCGATGGGATACCTAAGTGAATTTTGAGTGTTAGACAAGATTTAAAAATTTGAAAACTCACTACTTCCGATGTTTTGCTGGTTTGAGGACTGAGAAATGACAAATCGGAGAATATCTTTGTTCAAAAATTGAGAAATGTCTTCTTTGAAAACACTCATCAAGTGGAATAAATTGATTGCAGAATCCAAATCGATATTATTCAACTAAAAGAATATTATTTAATTTTATGCAAAAGCAACGTTTCGAAATTTAAAGTTTAAAAATTTTATGTGAAAATAATTTAGCGAAAATTCTTCACCTCAAAAAATTGACATGATTTTATCAAATCGAAAAAAAATTTCCAAAAAATACCATGAAAGCAGTTTATACCACTGAAATTTAAATAACTATTCGGGCGTTTATCTTAATGTTTTAAACAAAGATTTTTTGATAAAATTTCAGTTATACATTATTAACGGGCTATCGCCAAGAAAATCTTGTTCAAATCCTTATCAAAGTGATATGATTTTTGAGATCTTACACATCATGTCCGGTAAAATGTCACAGTAAATACAATAATTTATTACTTACGTCTTCCTGAGCTAAATATTTGGTGATGGATGGCAGCATGTTTGCTTTTTTGAGCCCAGCAATAAGCTTCTGACAATCCTGGAAAAGAAATGTTAATAAACCTTTCAAATATAAAAAAATCGAAACACCTCATCTTTATTTTAAAAATTAATAAAATTTAATATGTACTTATTGTCTTCGATTTCACAGCTTTTATGAATATTCCCGTGATTTCAATTTTGATTCCCGTTATTCGTGAAAATATTTTGAAATTTGAAGTGTAGATACTAACAAAAGTGTGATAAAGGGATATTTCATATATCCCCTATTCACACTTTTGTTAATATCCCGGCCCTGATTAGGAAACGTAGTGTGTTTTTTAGTAGTAGGGCCGGGATATTAACAAAAGTGTGAATAAGGGATATGTTAGTGTACACAAAATGACTATTTTCTAATAATTATAATTAAGGTTGTGTACACCGGTGCTCAGTGTAAACAATTATTAAAATTGCAAAAAAAAATATCCTTTTTGAAATTTTGCCAAAAAACAAATTTTAAGAGAAAATGTCAAAATTTTAAAGAAAAAATTTGTTTTATAAAATGTTGACTAACTCGTATTCTGACCAAAAAACTGTTCCTTTTTCAACATAAAGATTACAAGTATTCAGCATATATTATATATGAATCATTAATCAAAAAATTCAAAGATGATTTCTTTCTAATTTAAAAAAATTCAAAATTTAAGTTCTTACCATTTGATCAGAAATAACAATAAAAGCACCGATGAATTTGAAGGCAAATTGTTGTTCGATCAAAGTTTCACTTAAAAATTTTTTTAATCTTATTTGAAGAGGCCTCAATTTTGTCTTCAAATTGTTCAATCACAGTCCTCGATTTCGCAAAAAGTCCAATAGTTTTTTTTAAAGGGAAATACAGCACTATCTATATACCTATTCAGTAGTTTCTGGACTTTGGTTTCTGCGAAATTTTTCATTTTTTCGTTCATTTCTCCGAGAATTTTTGGAGCAGTTTTGCTTAAAACTTCTTGGTGTTTTCCGAGGAGACTTATCAAGCTCATTGCATGGATGAAGAATGCATTTGTTTTGGATAAAGCTTTTAATCTGAAGTAAAAATATTAGTAATCTGAAAATTGCATACCTCGGAAATTCAGCGTTCAACCACCAAAAATCACAAGAAAAAATAAAGATGGTCAAAAATGGTGCTTCAAAATACTAGACTTAGAAAATGTAATTTATTATTGAAAGTTTGTGGCAAAAATTTGACCAACGTGGACAATTGATAAAAATGATTCGTTCCAAATTTAGAAAAATTAGCTTATTTGTGATTAGTCAACAGAAATTGAACTTTGTTACCGGTAAAAAGGAACTTTTCGTATGCCTGAGATTAGGTTGTCTGAGCTCGTGTAAATTCAATTGCTCTGAAATAACAGATTATATCGAAGATAATTTTTCGGCCAGCTTTCTTACTCAGCGTCATAAATCTAACGTCAGAAAATATAGTGACCGATCAAATCAAACAATTCTTAAAATTAGTTGACTTTCTTTTCTGACATCACAGTTATGACGTGGAGTGAAAAAGCTGGCCAAAGGATTATCTTTGATATATAACATATTTTCCAAGACATTTATGGTTTCAGCCTGATTTTGATTGGTTGAAATTTAAACCATTCATGATAGAAGATATCAATATATTTTTAGACTCAGTGTTTGTTTGTGATAACGAATATACTAGTTACTTTTCCTGCTTTTCTCATTTTTCAATATGTCAAAATGTCAAGATCTGACCATCAAATCGTCCGAAAATAGCCGTATCTCAAATTTGTTCACCGAACTTGCAGATAATTTTCTTAATTATTAGATGTTTTAACTCAAAAACTTGCAAAATGTTGAACGGACATTTTACCCGATTATCGACTATAATTGGACTATATATTTAAGTAATACCCAAATGACCAATTTATACAAAATGATAAAAGTTTGTGTACTTTGAGGCACCGGGGTGCACCGTGTGGTGGAAGAGAGCAAAATTTTAAAATATCTTAATAATTTTCATACTTTATAGGAATAAGTTGAGCCAGCAATTCTATTCCCATAATGATTAATTTAGATAATTTATCCGCATCAATTTTCCGTCCAGTTTTGGCTGCTCGTTCGATGTCAAAAATTGCAACATAACGAATAAACCAAAGACACATTTCAGCAACAACATAACGCAGAGTTTCTTCGACACCAGAAATGTTTGACACTAATGATGAAACCATTGTAAGTGCTGTGTTGTCACTATATTATCGGATCACAAAGTGTTTAAAAAATTTACGTTTTTGTTTTTTGAAGCAAAAATGCCGATTGACATGATAGAAAAAATAAATCGAATTAAACGGCAGCAGTATAAAAAGCATTAATTGTCAATAAAATTAAAAAAAATTTCAAAAATGTTTTCTTGCCTTATCATGCAATGTTCAAATTTAGTTGATCGATTACGATGGTTGAGTTCATATAAAATATTTTTTAGATTTTATTCTTGTGAAAAACCATTTCGGGACACAGATCGCGTGATGATTACGTAACTGTTGATAATATTGAATAATTTAGCACCTGAGCACACAGTCTGACCAATAAAATACAAATTAATCAGGATAGGCTATGAATCATAGCCTATGATCTATTATTATCGAAAATTACGTAACATTACCAGATTATTGTCGCAAAATAGTTTTTTTTGCATTTTCATGCAATTTCGAAACTATATTATTCCCATTTTAGAGATATCTACAACAAAGTACTGTATGTAAATTAATTGGTCGAGAAGAACCGTCTAGAGTAAAATAGAGGGAACGAACACATGATTGGTCAATTCATTTTTAGGCGTGCGCTCATTGATTACTCATAACATAAATCTTGACAAACTTTCCTTGCTTTTCTCGAACAAAAATTTACAAACTGTAAAAACAGGTGAAAGTACTGAAATCTGGTTCATCATTTTGTTATCCGTGCCTGATAGAATTGATATAATAAAATAAAAAAATCTCTGTAATTCCAGGTGCATTTTTAGCAAGCTCCAATCTGTGATCCATAGAAGGTTGGTACTGAAAATAAAGTGTGAATTTTATTTACATTCCGGTTTTGGATATATCCGGTTTCGGTAATTATGAGAATTTGTTAATGAAATTGTGGGTCTTTCCGATTCGTCGACGTTAAAATTATTTAAAAATACTTAAGAGTTCATTCTTGTTTGTAACATTAAAAAACTGAAAATTATTCTTAAATAACCATGGCTCTGAAATAGTCCAAAAAATAACGTTCTGTACCGCCTTAAACTTGAATTTCAAAAATCGCCGAGGATGATTTATCTTCGATGACCATTGAGAAAAATTAACATACCGTATAAAAATAATTTTCGAAGTGTTCAATCGACCCAGTTTTTTATCACTCAATTTCGATATTTAAATGTATTTTCATAGTATATGCGAAATATTTGTAACCAGATGAAAAAATATAAAAAGTGGTTTCTTGACCCTTTAGAAAATTCCTTGAAAATGATATGAGAGCAATATATTCTGTTACAGAAATATATCTAAGATTGAGATCCCTAAGCGTCTACTTTCTCGCTCGACCAATAAGAGCACGAGATATCACTTTGTTGACCAATAAGAGTTTCAAAAAAGAATACAAAAGTAGAGGCCTAGGGATCATCTTTTTAGATATACCATATTTACCTTAATATTTTGATAGTCATTAAATAATTTCATTGAATCGAGAAAAACACCAATTTCGTCCTAAAAATCGTCAAACGTAAATTAAAAAATAAAACTCACTTTTATTATCGCAGTCCGACATTTTAGTGCAAAGAGATTCATATTCTTGACAACTTCAGTGAAATCGAGTTTCTGTTCAGCTTTTCATCATATCGTTTTGCTTGGTTACAGATCCCAGAGAAAATTTCTAGAATATGCAAATGCCACGATTTCATCTCGATATCATACGACATATATTGAAATAATTTACTCACACCAGAATCGGCGTAACATAAGGTCGTCAAATCTGTAGTGTGTTCATCGAGAACCGTTACCATGTTTCGGATGAAAATCAAAGAAAATCCAGTTATATCTAAAGAAAACCATTACTGTCGGGTAGACAAGATATTTTGGTGGCATATTTTCGAACAATTGGTGGCTAAAAATTATCGGCATTACTTTTTTTAAGTTTGCAAAATTTTATTTGATTACAACTACAGGGTGTAAGGTTTTTACCTCTTTTTTTCCCAAACTGGTTACCACCTTGATTTCCGCCGTTTTGCATTGCGTTGTCAGAAGAGTTTTCTCAGATTCAACCAAATCAAAACGCGGAAATCAGTGTAACCAGTATAGGAAAAAAGAAGGCAAAAACCTTAACCCTGTATCGTATAACTATCCTCATTTTTAAAATCACGCGTCATTGAAATTAAAAATACAATTTACCAAAACACTTATTTGAGATCCGCACCATAGATTCAACAAAAATGTCTACAAACTTTATCTGATGAAATAAGAAAAAAAATACGTTATTTAAAATGATCAGAAGTGAATCGCGAATTATAAAGATCTGAGGAGATATCAGTTTATCGAAAGTTATTTCTAGCAACACCTCAACCGAGAATTGACTGACGTAGGTTTCTTTGAGTTTTTTTCAACAGTATACATTAAATGTATTACATTTATCAGATCGTCACGATTCGTCACAGTCCATGAATTTGGTGTTTAATAATGAAAACCAAAATATAATCATTAAATAAAGATCACGCGGAATAAAAACTATTATGAGGTTATTTTCAATGTTTTTACGTCCAATTTTGTGATAAATTGAAGTGTATTAAAAATATTACAAAAAATTCCGGAAATCACCGTATTCCAGAAACTTTTGGAGCGAATTTTTAGGGAAAAAATTTGTTGATTTCACTCGTAAAATAATTCCAGGTAACCAAGGTTTCAAATTTTGCATGCAAATTTTTTTCTACTACTAGTACTTAAATAATTGACCCAAAAATTTACCGATACCGCAGAAAGTGCCAATATTTCCAAATACCCACACAATTTAAGGTTTATATTACATACGAATTTAAGTGCGTCATAAATGTGATACTTCTTATAAAATTTCAAAAATTTTCAAATTATGACGTCATTTCGAACGCCTACGCATTTTTGAACAAAAAACTTATTTTCATCCCCATACGGAAGAAAGTGCCCAATATAGCCGAAAGTCGATATGAGTAAAAACAAGATAATTTAGGAAAAGCTCTAAATAGGATAAAACTTTACCATTTTCGCAAAATTCAGACAAAAGCGCTCAATCGCAGTTTACTTTTTCAAAAACCTATCAGACCGAAAAAGTATTCATACTTGAATTGAAATCTTTGACAATATATATTTTCTCGAATCGATTTTAAGAAATAATTAAACTACTGTCGGAAAAATACGCGAATGATCTACTAAGTATAGTTTAGCGAAAAAATTTGAAATATTGAAACTTCCGCCAGCCATGTCGCCTGATAAATTTAATAATTTGCATAGTTATGAAATATCATGTAAGTGCGATTCCGACGGACAAAGAGTATTTTTCTTTATAGTGAAATTGAAAATATTATTTTTGAAGATAACAGTTATTTTTTTTAAAATTTTATGCGCTTTCAATATTCATGCAATAAACAAAAAATTCAAAGATTTGCGTGATCATTTTAATTCAAAGAAAAGTTTCATAAAAACTTTGAACTCAATAAAATTTCAAAAACACGTCAACTAGGTGTCTGCACTAAATTTTTAGTGTCATGAATTTAAGATTATTTAATTTTTCCCATCCACATTTTCGTATTCAATTTTATAGCATAATGACCCAGTGTAAAGTAAGATGTGAGAAATTTGACTGAATTTGTATTTTGGAAAATTCAAATTTTTTTAATTTCAATTTATCGTCGGTTTCAAACACAGTCTGAAATACTAAGTGTAGGTATGGAATCTGATTCATACCGTATGACCTCCATTATTTCCGTTTATGATAAAATTATATAATAAAATAAACCATTAAAATATATAATCATATCCCTTTACGAGGAAGATAGATATTTTCTAGTTTGGTCTAGGCCATTAGTATGACTTACGTACATAATGTACCAGACCAAACAAGAAAATATCTACCTTCCTCGTTAAGGGATATAATATAATCATAAATTTAATTTTTTTCGATAATTCTAGAACTTTATTAGAAAGATTTGATTTCAATCAGTAATTAAGTACAGTACTTGCATTTATACAATTCAGACATAACTTTTCAAAATTATTTCAAAAAGTTAATGACGCATTTTTTGTTTCACCCATTTATGTTAAAATTTTGATAAAAGTTCCGTCTGATTTTTTGTAACCGATTCTAAAAATGATTCAAATGGTTATCAAAAATGCCACCTAAAAGGATCAGTGTCCGCAAAAAAACTGAGTTATAATATGTTACATATTATATGTACGGTAAAGCGCTAGAGAGCTGTGAAATTTAAAAAAATGTCTTTACTTTTAATTTATAAATATTAAAAAGCATTACGCATACGTTCAGAAAGGTTTTGTTTTATTTTTAGATGTGTGGATTTTTACCTAGGTTCCACCCATACGCGTTCACCTATGTGCGTTGAAATTCATCGAGCCATAAATTTACTACATATTATATAGTCTTTGTAATTTAGACTATATTACATAGTTACAAAATACTGTTAAAATGATACCGAGAATATTTTCACCTAAGAATAGACTATCTTTAAATTTATAAATTTAACGATTCGCTGGATATGAGGTTTTTTTGCATTGTTTTTTCCTTGAAAAAATTGAAAATAATCTTTTAATAGCTTCATTCCGTGTGATTTTTAGCGATGTTTGATTGGTCAATAAACAGATTTATAACTGAATTCATGGACTGTAAAGATTGATAAGTATATGAACATAATATACAGTGGTGAGAACCAATGGCAACAGTGACCAATGGGCAACCAGTGACCAATGGCAACAGTTGAGACCAATGGGCAACACTTTTTCGCAGATTTGTATTTTTCAGACCTATGAGACCAATGGGCAACACTCTGAAATTTTGGTAATTTTCTATGGCAACTTTTTTCGATTTACCCATAATGATAAATTTATAATTATTAATATATTTGTGAAATTTCACAATATAATTGTTAAATTTTATAACCTAGAACAAACTATCGAAAAACTGTGTTTAAGTTTTCAGAAAATACATGTATCAAAAAAAAAAATCGGACTAGTGAGACCAATGGGCAACATCCTTCGTATGAGATCAATGGGCAACATCCTTCGTACGAGACCAATGGGCAACAGTGAGACCAATGGGAAACACTTTTTCGAAAAGCTCGTGTGTTGCCCATTGGTCTCACCCACTGTATATCATATAGTTTTGAATATATAGTTTTGAATATTTCTCTGAATATTTTTGTTGATTTTAAGCTATCAAATAACTCAATCGAATAAGTCGTTTCCAAAAGCCGGAATGTTAAAGCTGGGGATCTGTTTTTGTTACAACTGTTATACAAAAGTAGCTTTGTAGATGAAAAATTGCGTTTATATAAAGAACAAATACCAGGTATATATATCATTATGATATATTATCAATATATATTTCCGTATATCTCAAGCACTGATTTTTCCTAATGCAACAAATTCCACGTCAACTAGTATATATTACAGTTTATAGTCTATAGTTAAATTGGCTCCAAAGACATCTTTTTCGTTTTCGCTCAGTTCTGGATTACGCTCATATTATACAATAATAAACTATATAAAATAATTTATATCCTTTTCCCAACGGAAATCCATATCAAAAACGTTTACTATCTCTATAGCGCGTGTTCGAATCCCACTGATGTTGTCTAAGTGATTTTCTTAGTGATTGCATGAGTGATTACATACCGATCAAATTAAGCGGTCCCAATATCCTTGCCTATAATCATACTCAAAAAAATCAGTAAGACAACATAAGTGGGATTCGAACACGCGCTATAGAGATAGTAAACGTTTTTAAGATGGAGTTCCGTTGAGAAAAGAATACAGTAGTTTATAAGTTATGTAGTTTATAAATTAGGAGCCCTTGACCGTCAGATCGTGACTCTTTGAGAAATGCGGAGTCTTAGCATTTGATCGGGTGGCCGCCCAAATTCGACCCAATGAAATCGGTTTATTATGCAATTTAGGGTTCTGATTGCGTGCTAATATCCTGCGTTGTTTATAGCCTTCAGATAGTCTAGATCTGTCAACCGAGAGCCCTCAAATTCACCGAGTATATCTATATGTTGATTGTAATTGTTTACACGCTATATATATATAATATACATTATATATATTCAATATATGCAAGAAAATATTCGTTTGATATCACCGTAATCCAACGCTGAGCAAAATGGAAAAGATGCCCTTGGCTCCAATTAAACTTGTACGTCTCGGTTAATATTCAGATGGTATGGGAAAATACATAAATTACCAGTGAAACTAGGAATAAATATTTTTAATCAACAGTTATGTAACTGTCAATTGTGATTCTCCAATCAGGGAGGTTTCAACATATTAAAATGTAAAAAAAACTTTTTGGTTTTTTAAATGAAAAAAATTCGAATTTTTTTAATGAAAATAACTTTTGATTACGAAAACTGGAAAAAAATCGGGTTTTAAATTATTCCAAAATTTTTTTCAGTGAATCTCAAATACAGTGGGGTGCGGAGCATAGGTGAACGGGTTTAACTCAAAAAAAAATTCTAGCCATATTAAAAACTCAATAAATTTCAAAAAACAAATTGTTTGGTCGAATTTAAAGTTTTAAATCCAGATTTGAATAAATACATGAATGCAATAAACATCTGTTTTTTGGACATCAGTTGTCGGAAAATCTATCTCCTTTTAAGTTAAATTATCAAATCGGCGAAAATGTTGGCATAGGCTAGCTCAAAAACCTATGCAATATATTGATAACGATAATCGGTAATCTCAAGCACTGATCGTCGGATGTGTTTCTTCAAATGCAATATGTTTCGCGTACACCAGGATATATTATAAAAGATGATGCTAAAAACCACATAATTTTTCTTCTGCTATCGTCAGATTTTGAAAAATATTCAGAATTTTTCAAAATACTATCTTTTCTGATGTCCGGAAGTTGGGAATATAAATGGGTATCAGAGGAAATTTTAATAAAAATGACAAAAAATAACAAATTCAAACAATTATTTTTAAGCTAAGAAAAAAACACGTTTTGTTAAATCCGGGGATCGTAATCCGGGTTAATAATATTGCACTATTACCGGTCATCTTAAAATCCGGGATTTAGAAAAAATCTTGAGAAAAACCTCGAAAATATATATATACCCATGTGGTCTCACCGACTGTTATAAATATATCCGAAAAGTCGCTAAGAAGGGTTTTCTTAATACAATATGAGGTTTTTCGAAAAAAACCCACATCCCTTACAAGCTATTTTTGCGACACCATAGAGATCTACATACTTTGAAGATATAGATCAGAAAATGATTTCACAAAAAAGTAAACTACCCGACAGGTCTACTGGATATAGTTTTGGCAAAGTATTTTCAAATGTGCATAATTCAGCGAGCCATATCTTTTATTTAATCTACTATATTACATAGTTATGAAATACTGTTATAAAATGTCATCATATATGATATATTTTTTTCTTCAAAATCGCCATTTATAGCGATGAAACGGCTGGAAATATTTTACCATTTAATCAACTTAAAACTTTTCGTATTGCTTATCATGTGATATCCCTTTAACACCTTTCGCTGAATCTGAGAGATGTAGGCTGAAAAGCGGCTAGGGAGCCAATCCTGACAGTCCTCAGACCCCTCCTAGCCACTCATGAGGCCGCTTTTCAGCCCACATCTCTCAGATTCAGCGAAATGTGTTAAAGGGATATTGTGTAATTTTTGAAATAAACCTTGAAATATCAGAAATATTGAGAGGATAAATTACCCGACTTTCAATCGATACGAAAAGGTGAGCAGTTAAATATTTCGTTTTATGGTTTAAGGAATTTTTCCCGTCAATAACAACATACCTACATGTATATTTGAGAGTATTGTTTTTTTAATGAATATCAAAAATTTGTATGTTTGAGAAGTTTTTTTGAAGAGTATCAAACATTTTCAGATAACATGTAAGAATTGATGTGTTAGCTTTTCGATGACATATTTGATATTGTTTATTTTGTTTTTATAGTTCTAGAAATTTAGTTTTTGTCGAAAACTGATTTCTTATTTAACATTTTCAGAATAAAAATACTTCAAATATATCTAGGGCTAAGTAGCCCGGCTAACGCGCAAAAAATAAGCTACCCGACAAAAGAGTCCTATGAATCTGAAAATTGAGGACCAAGTGTAGTTTTTGACGCTGAGAAGTTTTGCCTAAAATATTTTTTAGTGCAACTACTTGGGGGCGCTGTTTCGAGCGGTCAAAGTTTTTTTTTCAATATTAGGATATTTGCATATCGGATATTTCATCGTAAGTATTATTTTCGGATTCAGCGTTAAATTCTGCTCAAGATTGACATCTGATATTTTTTCCCAAAAAACTATAACGGACATAACACCGGAAATGGAGGTGCCCGAAAAATCTCATTTCATCCGATATACAATTTGAGATATGCAAAAGATACGCAAGCATCGACTTTCCGGAACCAGTATTAGCAACTATATAGCTCAGATAACCACAGGTGGTGCTAGAGGAGGATTTCATGATTTGGTGGTCAAAATTAGAGATAATTGAAGGCATCCATTAGATAGGACATTAAACATACACATGTACTTTTTAAAAATTTTCCAAAATCGGAAAATGGGTATTTAAGGTACTCAGAATGACGAAAATTGTCCATTTTTTTACAAAATTTAGGTATTTAGCATTTATTTGAAAGGCTAACATTCAAAATAAATCAAGAAGGTCATTTGAAAGCAAATTTTAGGGAGATTCGTCTGAGGCACGTTAGCTCTAAATATATCGCTAGCGGCATAAAAATTAGGCCTTGCTTTAGTGAAAAATAAATTTGGCCTTTTTTGGGAACATAAGCCAATTTTTTAATTTCCAAATAAGTTGGAAAAAATGAAATTTTAGCTCATCGAAGGAAGCATTTTTTTATAGAATAAATGAAATAAATTGAATTTGGTGGTTGTGACAGCTTAACAATTTGGAATATTTAAGTTGAATATGTTTTGTTTAATTTTTGATTGCAAAGGACTTTGATATATTTTTACGTTCAAAGAGCATTTGAAAGATATGTGGCAAGTGGCCACCTACGCAGAAAGTTAAAGTGGTAAGTCTTAACTGTTTTTCTCGTTAATTTTAATAAACCTCATAAAAATCAGTGAGTTCTAGAAATTAGAAAAACTCAACTTTCTTATGTACAATCTGTAGTATCAACTCGGGGGGGGCACGCGTCTCTGATTTGGCTTTCTTTACAAAATGATAGGAAACGACGACTAAAAGTTTGCGATAAACGTCGCTGCGCCCGAGTTGATTGTACTACTTCTTATCTACTATAGTCGTTTTGTTCTCTTAGACACAGAAGAAAGTGCCTTAATAAGGGATTCTTCATCTTGCGTAGGTTATCATTAACGTTACGTTAATATTTTAGATAATATAATATATACAGTATGTATTTTTTTTACTCGCGAAATGAAAATTGTCATTTAGGTCATTACGGCCAAATAGAAATGGTAACTAGGTGGATTTTATTTTGAAAGCGAAAGCTATAGCCAATGTCAAGGGGTTTGAAAATCATAATTCACGCTATTTACGCAGTTTTTTTTGCCCGTAGATGAACCTAAATGACAATTCAATTTCGCGAGTAAAAAAAAAACACTACTGTAAGATACTGTCGGGTGTGGGCGGCAGTGAATTATGCGCTAGATGAGTTTCCTGAGGTTTAGATAGACTGTAAAGTAGGCATCATTCGATTCTTTAAAATATTTACCTCTTGCCTGATTTTTTGATTTGGTTGTTACAGTTGGCAATTTGTTGTCCGCATTTTTGACCCAGAGAAAAACTCTGTAATGAAGCTTTGTATCCTTTTAGGTATTTATCGAGGGTTTGTTTGTTGAATATATCAGCTTTTGATGGCATTCAGCCATAAGAGCGTGGGGTTCTGGTGATAACGCGACAGCATTGCCATAAAACATCGCAAATTTCTTGGTCATCAATCTTTATATACGATTTAAAATTTACTTCAAATGCTCCCGAATCACCTGATCTATCTTTTTTTGAATTCAAAAAAGATAGATGAGATGTGCAGGATCTTATCTTTCAACTCTTTGACGTATAGTTGTGATTTGGCAACTCGGACAATTCATCGTAACCCATGTACCAAGACAGTGCCGATTGGAACTAAATTTTGCGAGAAGCGCTGGTTTTCGGTCCATGATTTAAGCATTTCGTTGAGGTCGAAATAGCGAAACTAAAAAATTGTCACATGGGGGGGGTTTTGGACATGAGAAAACTACAATTTTATAAAAACAACAACTCATGTTTTTTCAATTTTTCTAACATGGTTTATTTTGCAGATAATTTTTTTTTTTTTAATTTTTTTGGGGAAAAAAAAAATAATTTTTGTCAATGCGATTATAATGAAAAATTCGACCAAACTATCTGCGTGTCAGTTTCATTATTAGTAAAAATAATAAAAAACATGAATTACATAGTTAAAACTTGATGTTAAAACTATCAGTGCAAGTTGACCTGATCTGAGTAACAGGGTTGCTTTCGAGTTCTGTACGTTCTCGAGGGCTCATGGGTTACAATATAATTTTTTATGTATGTTCTGAGAGACGCGTCCATGAAAATGTATTCCTGAAAAGCGCAAAAATAGACAACATAAATAAGACCATAAATATAGACGCATATAAATTATAGATAAAATTTCCAAACGACCATTAAAAGTTGTCGTTTATAATCTTTTTATATTACCGCTGCACTACCTGGAAATTTAGCTGGAAAGATTTACCAGTTAGAGTGTATATAAATTTTATGCCCTTTTACTGACACATTCAATGGAAATATTATAAAATATCTCAATCATCATATCCCTTTACGAGGAAGATAGATATCTTTTGAAGCCGAATGAGTTATATCCCCTATTCAACTTTTGGGATATCCCGGCCGATTAGGAAAAATAGTGTGTTTTAAGTAGTAGGGCCGGGATATTCACAAAAGTGTGAAAAGGAAAATTGGGCATAAAATTATACTGCCTCAAAAATTTAGCATTGTGGGCAAAATAATTAATAAGATAAATTAGCTATACATTTAAAGTTTGAAATTCAAATGTTCTTTTGAATTATATTTATTTAACAATTGTGTGATAAAAAGAACGTTTCGGTTTAATACCATGCATTGATTGCCAAAAAATAGTTTCAGAATTTCTCACTTTTTCATGAAAATTGGTACTTTGGTCTTTCTGGTACTAGTCGTAACGGCCCTCCTCGCACATATAACACAATTTTTTTTAGCCAACAATTTATAAAATTCGCTTTTTGAAAACAGACTTCATCCGATTGAGTTTATGAATGCTCAAACTGAGCGCACAAATATTAAACGTAAAAAAAAAGTTAAAAATAGTCCCGAATAAGGCCATTGTTCCAATTTTTAACAAAAATGATAATGAATTATATTTTTAATTATCTTGGGACCAATTGGTTTTTTATTTTATTATTACAACAAGATATTTTCTGCTCAGTTTGAGCTATCTAAGGACTCCATTGATGAGTCGTTTATTAAAGCCGAATTATTAAAAATGTTGGCTATATTGGAATCGCAACGAAAAAATTAATTTAATAAATGAATTATTTTTACATATATATCAACCTTGGGTAAGATGCGATCAGGCATAAGCTATGCTGCATAACGCTTTATAGACGTTAATGTCACTCAAGATGACACAAAACTACTGAGATAGAAAACAAGGTTGATAGGTCATAAATAGCTGTTTAATTAACGCTAGAACCTCCACACTTGAGGTTAAGATAATTTGTACGTAAAACTCCGAATAAGGGAAAATTCATCGCTTTTTGAGAGATGGACTCGGTTCATCATTTTCAATTTAGTTTCTCTTTTCTTACGTTATAATATTCCATGAGGTAATATTCGTTAAAGATATTATATCGTTTGAAATGATTTTTATGGTTGTCCAATTTTATGTAATATTTTCACGATATGATAATCTCTATGAATAATTGCTTTCAAGTTAATAATAATATACTGTAATAATGTGCAATTTATTGGTTACGGATATAATCGATATGGGGCTCCTCGCACATATGGCCACTTCTTTAGCTAAAATTTTTATATAATTCGGCCTTTTGAAATCGGAATTAATCCGATCAAGTTCTTAGATAGCTCAAACTGAGCTAAATATTAGTGATAATAAACTAAAAAAAATATTCGAAGTGTGGCTAAAAGGTGGCTTATATGTGCGAGGAGCCCCGTTTATCGATATATCCAGAGATTCACCAAAGTACGCTATTTTCAATGATAAGATAAAATTTTAAAATATTATACTCAATAATTGGTATAAAATTAATAGAATTTTCTTCTCAAAAAAACGCCGAAAGCGTAAAATAAGAAGCCATATGAAATGTCACCGTCAAAATTCAGATCAAGTTCCAAAAACCGGTTTACGACATTGTAGTTATTTCAAAATCGTTGACTTACAGGGATAATATTATTTTCTCAATAGTTTTTCTTGAAAAAATCAAAATTTAGGATTGTGCGTTTCATGCTCTGAAATAATTATACCCCTTTAACGAGGAAAGATAGATATTATTCTTGTTTCGGTCTCCGTACATTTGTACTACCTTAACGGCTACATAAATGTCTAGACCTAACTAGAGACTATCTATCTTCCTCGTAAAGGGATAAATATTTAGAGCATGAACGCACAATCCTAAATTTGATTTTTTCAGAAAAACTATTGAGAATTAATTATCGTAGTCAACGATTTTGCAAATAAACTACAATGTCGTAACACCAGGTTTTTTTGGAACTTGTCCCTGAATTTTTAGTGACATTTCATATCTTCTTATTTAACGCTTTGCGTTTTTGAAAAATAATTCTATTAATCTTTATAGCCAATATGATATATATATTAAAATTTTTATCTTATCATGAAATAGCGTACTTTTAGAAAAACTAAAAATTGAAATGATGAACCGAGTCCTCTCACCCCCCCCCCCCCCCCCCCCCCCCCCCCTCAAAAGCGATGAGTTTTCCCTTATTCGGAACTTTTTACGGTACAAATTATCTTAACCTCAAGTGTGGAGGTTTCTCGCGTTAATGTCAACAGCTATGTTAATCTGACCTATCACCTTGTTTTCTATCTCAGTAAGGAGGGAGTGACATTACGGTCTATAAAGGTTAATGCACATAGCTTATGCCTGATCGCATACCAAGTTTGCTAAATGATATGTAAAAATAATTCACTATTTAAAATTAATTTTTTCTTGCGTATTCTATATGCCAACATTTTTTATAATTCGGCTTTATAAAAAGACTCATCAATGGAGTCCTAGATAGTAAACTGGCAGAAATATCTTGTGAATAAAAATAAAAACAAATTGGTCCAAGATGAATGTATAAATAATTTTCATTATCAGTGTTGTTAAAAATTGGAAACAATGGCCTTATTCGGCCTACTTTTTAACTTTTTTTAGTTTAATATTTGTTTGCTCCGTTTGAGCTATTCATAAACTCAATTCGGCATGAGTCGTTTTCAAAAGCGAATTTTATAAATTGTTGGCTAAAAAAATTGGTTAATATGTTGCGAGGAGTGGCCGGTTTATCGATATAGCCAGAAATGGACAAAGTACGCAATTTTCAATGAAAAGGTGAGAAATTCTGAACTTTTTTGGCAACAAATCAAACTGGTTAAACCGAAACGTTGCTTTTTATCAACAGAATTGTTAAATTGAAATATAATTCAAAAAACTTGAATTTCACACTTTTAAATGTATAGCATAATTTATGCTAATTTAATTATTTCTTGCCACATGCTAAACTTTGACATATAATTTTAATGCCCATATTTCCTTTACCCCCCCTCAACACTTTTGTGAATATCCCGGCGCTACTACTGTAAAACACACACCTACTTTTCCTAACAGGCGGGAATATCCAAAGTGTGGAATAATGGGATATAAATCATTTTCGGTTCAANGGTGGTTGTGACAGCTTAACAATTTGGAATATTTAAGTTGAATATGTTTTGTTTAATTTTTGATTGCAAAGGACTTTGATATATTTTTACGTTCAAAGAGCATTTGAAAGATATGTGGCAAGTGGCCACCTACGCAGAAAGTTAAAGTGGTAAGTCTTAACTGTTTTTCTCGTTAATTTTAATAAACCTCATAAAAATCAGTGAGTTCTAGAAATTAGAAAAACTCAACTTTCTTATGTACAATCTGTAGTATCAACTCGGGGGGGGCACGCGTCTCTGATTTGGCTTTCTTTACAAAATGATAGGAAACGACGATTAAAAGTTTGCGATAAACGTCGCTGCGCCCGAGTTGATTGTACTACTTCTTATCTACTATAGTCGTTTTGTCCTCTTAGACACAGAAGAAAGTGCCTTAATAAGGGATTCTTCGTCTTGCGTAGGTTATCATTAACGTTACGTTAATATTTTAGATAATATACAGTACGTATTTTTTGTACATGTATGTACATGTATGTATTTTTTTTACTCGCGAAATGAAAATTGTCATTTAGGTCATTACGGCCAAATAGAAATGGTAAATAGGTGGATTTTATTTTGAAAGCGAAGCTATAGCCAATGTCAAGGGTTTGAAAATATAATTCACCTAGTTACCATTTTTTATTGGCCGTAATAACCTAAATGACAATTTTCATTTCGCGAGTAAAAAAAACACATACTGTAAGATACTGTCGGTGTGGGCGGCATGAAATTATTGCTAGATGAGGTTTCCCTGAAGAGTTTAGACTAGACTGTAAAGTAGCATCATGATTTTTTAAAAATTTACCTCTTGCTGATTTTTTCGATTGTGTTGTTATCAGATTGGCAATTTGTTGTCGCATTTTGACCCAGAGAAAAACTCTGTTAAATGAAGCTTTGTATCCTTTTAGGTATTTATCGAGGGTTTGTTTGTTGAATATATCAGCTTTTGATGGCATTTCAGCCATAAGAGCGTGGGGTTCTGTGATAACCGACAGCAATTGCATTAAAACATCGCAAATTTCTTGGTCATCAATCTTTATATAGATTTAAAATTTTACTTCAAATGCTCCCGAAGCACCTGATCTATCTTTTTTGAATTGCAAAAAAGATAGATGAGATGTGCCAGGATCTTATCTTTTCAACTCTTTGACGTATAGTTGTGATTTGGAACTCGGACAATTCATCGTTAACCCATGTACCAATACAGTGCCGATTGGAACTAAAATTTTGCGAGCGCGCTGGTTTCGGTCCATGAATTATAGCGATTTCGTTGAGTCGAAATAGCGAAACTAAAAAATTGTCATCAGGTTTTGGACATGAGAAAATACAATTTTATAAAACACAATTCATGTTTTTTGAATTTTTTTCTAACATTGGTTTATTTTGCAGATAAATTTATTTTGAAAAATATTTTTGTCAATGCGATTATATGAAAAATTCGAAAAATATCTGCGTGTCAGTTTCATTATAGTAAAAACATGATTACTATAGTTAAAACTTGATTGTTAAAACTATTCAGTGCCAATTGACACTGATCTGAGTACAGGGTTGCTTTCGAGTTCTGAGTTCTCGGGCTCATGGGTTCAAAAATATAATTTTTTATTATGTTTCTGAGAGACGGTCCATGAAAATAGTATTCCCTGAAAAGCGAAAAATAGACCAAATAAATAAGACCATAAATATAGACCATATAAATTGATAGATCAAAATATTCTCAAATGACATTAAAAGTTGTCGTTTATATTTTTTATATTCACCGCTGTCACTAATGGACAATTTAGATGGAAAGATTTACCAGTTAAGTGTATATAATTTTATGCCCTTTTTACTGACACATTCAATGGAAAATATTATAAAATATCTCAATCATCATATCCCTTTACGAGGAAGATAGATATTTTTGAACCGAAAATGAGGTTATATCCCCTATTCACACTTTTGGGAATATCCCGGCCCTGATTAGGAAAAGTAGTGTGT
>SCLH01001303.1:274492-292427 GCA_004367855.1 Oikopleura vanhoeffeni | reverse complement strand
TTTCTTAAGTTTTTTTTTTTTTTCTTTATATATATATATTTTTTTTTAATTAATTTTCAAGCTAATATTATATTTTAAAAAAATTTAAATTTGTTTATTATTTATTTAATATTATTTATTCTTATTTTTGTTGTTTAAATGCAACACTCGCAAAAATATCATGTGTATATATTTTATGGTATTTTTGTATGAGAAATATAAATTTGTAAATTTTGAATTTATATTTCGATTTTGTTTATATTTTACGTTCATTTTTTGTTTTATTTTATTTTGTTTGTGTAATTTTATTTCGTTTATTTTATTTTGTTTCTATTATTTTATTTATTTGTCTTTTGTTTTATGTTCGTTTTAATTTATTTGTGTCCGTTTTTGCGTTAATTGTTATTGAAATATAATATAGCTTGAAAATATATGTATTTTTCTTTTTTTTCTTTTTATTTCATTTTTTTTCATTTGAAATTTCATTATTTTTTTTTTATGGAAATTTCAGAATATTTTGTTTACATAGGACTTTTTGTACACAGTTTACGTTTTATACAGAGTTTCAATTTTCAGAAAATAAAGATGTTTAACTAGGTTAGAATATTTTGTTTTAACATTTTTAATTTCAATTTTAAACTTTTCAAGTTTTAAGACAAAAATTTCATTTTGTTTTTTACTTTCAATTTTTGAGGCGTTAGACTAAAATCTAATTATTTTATTTCAGAAAAAGTCAAAATTTGAAAAATCTTGCAATATGTTTTTTTTTACACAAATCATAATTTTTGGAGCTCCTATTTACCCTTAAATAAATCAGTTTTAAGGTAAATGCNAGGGAAAAAAGGAAGGAGAATTTTTTTTTTTATAAATTTCATCTTCATGAAATTCAAGGAATACTTTTTTTTTGGTAACATCTAGTTTTTGTAAAACGTTTATTTTTAATACAGGATATAATTTCCCAAAATAAAGATGTTAATTGGGTTAGAATATTTTTGTTTTAATTTTAATTTTCAATTTAAACTTTTCAAGTTTTAAGACAAAAATTTCATTTTGTTTTTTTAATTTCAATTTTTGAGCATCAGACTAAAATCTAATTATTTTATTTCAGAAAAAGTCAAAATTTGAAAAATCTTGCAATTTTTTTTTTAACAAAAATCATAATTTTTGGAGCTCCTATTTACCCTTAAATAAATCAGTTTTAAGGTAAATGCAATCAATTTCGCGTTTCGAAAAAATAAAAAATCTTGAAATGTAGGGTCAGAAAAAATCGAAAGTTTAAGTAAATTTATACAATATCAATTTGGTTAATTTGAGATATTTTCGCAATTTTCCAAAAAAACATATTTAAGAAAAATCATCAAAATTAAAAAGCCAATAATGCTTATGTATACAACTTCTTGAAGTTTTTTCGTAAAAAATAATTTTGTAAATTTTGTTTAAGGCTCCATTTGCTTTTTTATTTTCTCGGAATCAAAATTTTGCGTAAAATTAAGTTCTATAAATCAGTTAAAATATCAGGCCAGATAAAATATTTATTTTATTTTTTTTGAGGAAAAATAAGGTTTAGTATATCACCACAAACTAATGTTGTGATAGTAAATTATTTGAGAAAAATTCAAAGTAAAACACCTTCAAAACCGTGTGTTGTTTCAACGGTTCTGGGTATTGTTGAAAAAGTTTTTATAATTTTATACGGGATAGCCGCCGAAATAAAAGAGTTATCTCCTAAATTGTGAACCAAACATGGCCGAGTATTTTCAAAAAATTCTGTTTTGCACCCATAAGTGTTATTTTGAAAAAATGATTTAACAAATATTTTCTTCCGGGAATTAAATTCAATATTTTCGTTAGCGCAAAGCATAAAAGTATGAGTGCTGTGCACTCTTTAAGATTAATCCAATTTTGAGTTTTTGTTACCGCTTAATGTTTTTAATGGAGCTAATTCCGCCTACCAATTAATTTTCGGTGTGATTTGTGATCAACTCACGTTATAGATTTTAAAACGTTTCACTTTTCAATTCAAAGGAAATGTCACTCAAATGTAAATTTAGAGAATTTGGTCGTATTTTCATGAACTATTTCAATTCGATCATTTACGCCAATTTTACTTTCTATAGTTCTTGGCAAAAATCTACGTTTGCCATAGCTAATTGAGCGCATGCTTGTACAAAGATATTTACGCTCGAGTCTAACCTGTTCGATAAATTAAAGAGTAAAGAATGTTATCTAAGTTTTAAGTTCCTGAAAAATTAAAAGTTTACGTTATTTTCGTGATGAGTTACCTCGCTTTCGTTATGCACAATTAATGCCTAATTTATTTTCAATCTCATTTCTTGAATGTTCATGACCTAGCTATATTTCCGATAGTTTGTTCTATTTTTTAGTTTTAGTATGGAGAAAATGTATTATAAATTTCATGTAAAAATTCATACCTAAACGCACCAGCGGCAACCGCTAAAACTTGGCGCTTTTTCCTAGCCAAATTGTTTTCGAAAATTTTTCTAGTAAAAGATATCTGCTAGGTGTTGCCTAATCTGACTTTGTAAAAATTTGTGGGTTAACTATGTCAGATTATGCTCAAATTTAAATAATTTTAGTTAAAATTTAATTTCCCCACATTTTTCAAAAAGTAATTTTTGGTATAATTGCGTCGAAGCAAAGTCAACACTCATTTCTGCGTCCATAGCACCGAATGTGTCAAACGACAGAACGTTAGGTTGTGGGCTTAATATTATCCCCAAGTTGTTGTGAATATCATCACATTTTGAAAATGAGATTAAAAATAATGTTAAAATTGTCATTTTAAAATATAATAAAGTAAACTATGAAACTAACTTGTCGGTTTGATAGTCGGCAAGATAATTCGGCTTTCTTCTTATTCGGCCTTGATTCGGTTCAGGAATTGTCGGTTCGTTCTCTAATATGTTTTCTAAAATATTTTCTAAATTTTCAAGATTTGTTTCTGTCGGAATTTCAGAATTTTGTGACTCAACATTTTGTGAGGCGCTATCTGTCACAGCGCCATCAATAATCGGTTCAGTAATTTCGGAATTAATCGCTGGAACGATTTTCGGTTCGATGGCTTTCTTTTGTTTCGGTATAATCCTAATTAAATCTAGGTTACGCTTGCAGCGTTTTCCAGTCATAAGATTAACTAAAAGATAAACATTATTTTGCTTTCTAACCACCCGATACGGTCCGTCCCATTTACGATAGAGCTTTTGAGATTTGCCTTTTGATTGCGGTTTAAGAATAAGAACCCTCTGATTTTTCTTTAAGATTGTCGGAATTTCTCCTCTTAAGACATTTTGTGCGTTGAAACGAGCCTTGTGATTTTTAGTTAAACTCACAAAAATTTTGTCGGCAAAATTACCGAAATGCTCAGTCCAATCACGTTTTAATTTGTCTTTGGTGTTATATAATAAAAGAGATTTTGCCGGTCTTAAATACATTGCCTCAAAAGGTGTTAAGCCGTTTAAAACTTGACTTCCGTTTGTGTTATAATAAAAAACAATTAAGGGCAAATAAATGTCCCATTTACTTAAGTCAATATTATAAATTTTTAATAAATTTCCAATTTCTTTATGGCATCTTTCGACAAGATTTCCTTGTGGCCTTAAAGGCGAAATATTACTTAAATATATGCCTAACATATTATACAAAATTTTATTAGTTTCCCCAATGACTTCTTAACCGTTATCGCAAACAGCTCTATCGGGAATACCGTATCTTAAAAATAACTTTAGTAAAGCTCCTGAAACCAAAACATGAGGTTTATTTTTAATCGGTTCAATATCTAAAAACCTAGTTAAAGCGCATTGGTAACTAACACCATAGCAAAAACCGTTATCTGATTCCCCACCGAGATCTATAAGATCAAAATATACTTTCGAAAATGGCGCGGTTTCAAGATCTAAAATGTCAGGCCTAAGTCCCTTTTTTGGGTTTTTTTATATTTTACCGAAATGCAGTCAGCGCAGCTACTTGTGACTTCTCGACAGCTTTTATCCAAATGTTTCGAATAAAAAGTAGTTTTCAGATATTCGTGAAGTCTCTTGTAGCTCAGGTGTCCTTTGCATCTATGGCAGTATTCGGCTATTTCTTTTGCAATTTCTTCAGTCAAAACTAAAAGTTTTAGGCTCTTGTCGGTCTTATATAATAAATCATCTAAAATTTCAAATTCTTTTTTAAGACTTTTTCTTGACAAAAAGAGGCATTTTTTTGTAAAACTTTAAGTTGATCCGTATTTAAAAGCTCACAAATTTGAACATTGTTTACGAATTTTGTAACCACATCAGATGGGTCTTCGTATTCACTATTTTCTTCTTCTAAATCTTGATTAGACTTAAAATAATAGGCTCGAGATAACATATCCGAAGTGCACATTTTAGGATCTTTTCCCGCTATATGCATTATTTTAAATTGAAAATGCCCTAGAAAATAAAGAATATTAAAGTCGAATACCTAGTTCATTTGTTTTTGTATTCATTAAAAATTCTAAACTTTTGTGATCAGATAAAACGGAAAATACTTCCGCTATCAAAATAGACTGCCATTTTTTAATCGCATAAAAAACTGCGTATGGTTCTCGCATACGTATAGGTTTACGTTTTTCGGCTTCGGAAAAAATTTTAGAGTGAAATTGTAACGGTTCAATTTGGCCATTTTCGATTATTTGACCTGACATAGCTCCACATCCTACGTCACTAGCATCCGAAACGATAACTAGTGGAAACTTTGAATTTCTATGATTCCTAACCGTACAATCGGAAAGGTCTTTTTTCGCTTTTTCAAAGGCCTTTTGATGTAAATTTGACCATTTGAAATTATTGTTACGTTTAAGTAAATCATAAAGTGGGGCTATGGTTTCCATTAATCGAGGAACAAAGTCAATGAAATAGGCAAACGATCCGCAAAAAGATCGTACTTGATCTTTGTTGCCTGGTGATGGCAATCTTTTAATTGCTCCCACCTTATCTGGCATAAGAGAAATACCATTTTTAGTTATAATATGGCCTAAAAGTACAGTTTGAGATGTACCGATAACACTTTTTTTCTGTTCAAGTGTTATTCCATACTTGATTAATCGTTCAAAAAAGGCTGAAATTTGAATTTTTAAGTTCGCAATACCTATAGGCTATAGCGCAAACTTGAATGTCATCTAAATAATTCCAGGTACCTTTTAATTCCCCTAAAATAGTTCGCATCAACATTGAAAAGGTTGAAGGAGCGTCTTCCGCTCCAAATAGCATTCTGGTGTTAGCTAATTGGTGCGAATACTGATCATTATAAAAAGTAAAGGCAAATTTTTGAATATCTTCATCCCTTATTGCAAGTTGCCTATACGCACTGTTCATATCGAACGAGGCTATACAAATTTCTTCATCCTTTTTTGCTGACATTATCATTTCACCAATTTCGGTTAAAATACTTTGTAACTCCGGTAAAGGATATTTTGAAGAAATAATTTTGGCGTTACCCTGTCTCATATCAAGACAACATCGAAACGCCCCTGATTTTTTCTTTATAATTACTAAAGGGATATGAAATTCACTGTTTCCTGGAATTAAAAAACCGTGATCAAGTTCGCTTTTTAATTGTTGCGTTAACTCTGGTTCAATAGCCGTTGGAATTCTCCTAGGCGGTTGATACCAAGCCTCGGCTCCGTCCCTTAAATTGACTTTGTACCTAAAACCCTTAATGAGACCCATATCCATTTTTTCGGTCGAAAAAACTAATTTATGCTTAATAAGTCTTTAATTTCCGCCACTTTTTAAGGATCATTTTTAATCGAATCTCCCAACTCTACTTTAGGAACTAACTGATCTAGATTAAACTTAGCTTTACGCTCTAATAAAAAATTATTATATCGTTCCGCTTTAGATTTTTCATCTTCAATGACCATCAAATTATTATTCTCCGGATCGGCCTCAATAATTTCATATAACGGGACCTCAGCCGGAATCGATATCGAATCTTCTGAGTGATTTTCGATACACCCGATTAATTTTGTACCGTTACAAATCGTTGACCTAACTGTTACAAAACTCGGCCGATTAGGATGCGGAACGAGTGTAAACACTCCCTTTTTTGAAATCCCAGGGCTCAAAAAGTTAACCGTTTTCTGTTTTTTTGGCGGTATTATAATTTCATTAAAGAACAAAGAATTTTGTCCGAATATTCTGAAAAAAATTTCAATTTAAACATCTACCGAAATTTTTAATCGTTCATTTTTCTGTGACCTTTCAACATTAATTTTATTCAAAATATCTAATCCATATTAATCATAATTCAGTCCTGTAACGACCGCTAATTTACCAGATTTAGAAAATGGGCCAAAATTTAATTTACTTGAATTGCTCCAAGAATTGTACATTCGGATCATTAAACTACGAATACGATATTCGTTAGGAAAAAATTCACCTAAATCTCTAAAAGTGCTGTCATACATGATTTATTTGGCCACTATCAATAAGACCTTTAAGTTCGTTTTTGATTTTAATTCTACTATAGGTAAATTGAACTGTTAGAAGTATTATTACGAAGGGCTATTTACATTAATCATTAGTTTTTTGAAAAAGTATTGTTTGTTCATTTTGACTTTTAATTAAGGCTCGTGTAGCCTGAACAGCCTTAAAACACTCTAAATTATACTTTTTGGACGTTGGGTTTCCGTAACACCAGTCAGTGGTATGACCTTTTCCTTTACAAAATCCAAATCAAAGAAGGTTTTTACCCGTATTTTGAATATATTTTTTCATCATGACTACTCTTGTTGCCTGAAATTATTTACGGCAGCCGGTCGGATTCTAGGTATATTTCGGGCAAGCTCAATTTTTGTCGCAATTTGAGCGATATTATCAAAATCGGGTTCGACTTCTCGAATCTCTAAAAAGCCCTGTAATTCTGGTGCAATGTAGCAAATATTTTCACTACCATTTTTTGATCATAGGCTAATTCAGTACTCCTAGCCCATTTTTAAAATGCTAACTAGCCTTGCAAAATATTCGAAGCACGACTCGGACCGATTTCTGGTCGTATTTTGGAAATTTTTTACCAAGCTCTCTTGGTGTTTCCTAACCTAGTCTTAACTTCCGCCGTAAAAGTTCAAATTAAAAAGGCGCTCAGTGGCAAGTTTCGAGATATTATTTGCAGGGATACATTTTTGAAATTAGCTAGTCCTGAAGGACAGTTTGTTCGTCCGAGGCCTCACAACTGATACGCCAGCGTTCACGCCTTACAAAAATCTTCATACTTATGAATTGAGTCATAAATAAGTGATTTATATTTTATTTCGACTATTCGAAAACTGAGATCTATTTGATTGATCTCTCGAAATAAATTGGGGTTCAAGAATATTTTGCGGACTTTTTTTGAGTTTCATAATGATATTTGTAAGATCTGATTGAGCTCTATTTTGGGAATTAAACTGTTCGCTTCTCGTTCTATATTTTGATTTGGTCTATGAGTTTCATTGGTGTGAAAATTTGGCGAAAAATCTACTATTTTTGGAGAACGTACTTTTTCAGATTATTAAAATATTGTCTTTGGGAATAGGTGGCGGTTGCGATAAATTCTATGAATTGGCGTTTTTATCTGCCATATATTTGGAGTATCATTATACTCTGACATTTTATCTGTCTCTGAGCCGTTATAACGGAGGCGATATCCGAACTAGGATCAAAATAAGGAAAGAAACTTTTTGGTCTTCATTTCCGTAGACGAGATTGAGGGCAAAATTATTAGCTGAGTTATTTATAGTTCGTTTGCTCATATTCTCGGATAATTTGGATTCAAAAAAGGATTTCTATTCGTATTTGTACTTTCCCAATTTTTGACAAATTAATCAAATTACTTACTGACAGTGAAGGGGGCTGTAGGCACAATCTCGTCAGATTTGAAAGGCAAATTTTCTTGCACTGATCCTTATTTAAATACTTTTTTACGTGAAAAATGGATTTGCCGAGAAGGCTCTTTTGGTTTTCGAAAAACTATCGTATTTCGATTTTCTTTCGCCAAAAGTTGTTTAGCTAATTTAACTTTATCTGATTTAATTTAATTTTTCACATCATCAAAACCTTTATGCGTTAGATATCTATCTAACTCTCCGCTTGTACAATCTACGGGATCTTTAAGATAGTAATTATCCATAGCGTAACCTTTCCTCCCCGCTAAGAGTTAAAAAATTGTTGTTTATTCACAAACTAAAATAAATTTAAGTTTTATATCTCTTTAAATACCGAAGGTCTTCAGACACCAGTGTTTAAACAACCGAGCAGGATTTTCTTAGCAGGCTAACTCTGAGGCGTAATTCGGGGTAAACTGCAGGACTTGGCTTTTGCGGATAAATCTCGATTTGCGGAGGCAAAATAAATAGACAAAAAATTAAATAAGGCTTTATTTATTTTCAGGGATTTTGTCGTTTTTTTCCCACAAAAGCAGACTAAAAACCTGAGGACAAAATATTATCAGGGAAAGTCTGAGCCGCGCGAGGCGGTGCTCAAGGGTTTACAGTTGAGCGCGGCTCAGAGGGAAAGTTTTGGGCGCGGTATTTGGGTTTTTAAACCCAAATATNATATATTTCGACGCGCGGCGATATAAATAATTGTTTTGTGAGCGATCAAGATATCATATTTCAAATTTGAGACCAGCTTTCAATAGCTAAAATTTCACATCTAAATTTGTAACTTATATGTCATTGTAAAAAATGTATGGTTTTTCAAGAAATACAAGGTTAGTGAACCTCTCTTTTCTCTCGCAGTTATCTAGTTAACAAACTTCGAAATGTTAAAATGTTACGTGTTGTTCACTCAATTTTATCCTTGATCTCAATCAGTGACAAATAAGTAAATTGATATCTTTTCCAGTTTTCCCGTGATATGCGCTCAAAATATTGCCTTTAGATAGGCTTTTGGGTGTGAGGCGAAGTTCTCGTTTCTGGGTGTGAGGAGGTTAAGGGAATACTGTGGTTTCTGAAAATTATTTTTTTAGAATTGGGACTAGACTAAGACGGCCAAAAAAATCACAATGGTGGTAGTCTCGCATCCCACAGATGTCTAGTTCGGCGACCAGAAGATGTCAAAGACCGAAAATGAGCCATTTTTGAGTGAAATTAGAGACCATTCTTTTCAGTTACCACACATCCGACTTCTAATTTCACCTTATTTATACGATAATCTTATGTGGGTCTTTAATCCGGCCGAGCCGTTTTGGATACAAGTATCTATTAAGGGGGTATCGGTCGCAATGTTTCTAAGACACTTTGAGGCCTAGAAACATTGCGATCGCTACACGCCCTTTGGTTGACCAATCAGAGGCCAACGATATGATATTTCAGACTAAGATTTTTGTTCAATTATTCTTATTGTCAAATGGATATGTTTGTGTTATTTTTAGTATATCATTGAATCGACTCTGAAAACCTTGTTTTTTAGTCTGTTTCACGGTAAAAAGAGATGCCAAAATGATATGATTCTACCAGAAATACAATATGTCAGTCAATTGACGTCGAATCAGGTTCGAAGTTAATCGCACTTATACTCACTTCCACTGGAAATGACGTTCAAAATTCCTCTCTTTGAAAAATTAAAAGTCTATCTCCTCCCTGAGTTTTTAAGATACTAACTTTATTCCTTTTGTATAAGTACCGTACTGACAATATCTTGAGCTGTTTGCTCAAAGAATTTGCAATTTGAATGCATATTGCTTGAAATCCTAAAAAAACACTTATTTTAGCCTAAAAATCATGGGTTTAAAAACCTATCTTGTCCCTGAATTTTCGAAAATATTTTTTTTGAGAAGCATATTCACAAAGATCAAACAATTGTCTGTCGCTGTTTGCTCAAAGAATTTTGATTGACTGGCTGAGTTTTTCTCCATCAAGGTCGGAGTCACAAGTGGGAATCTAATTTTACTTGTTTTTTTGCTATATTTAAATAGTATTTTTACAACGTTTTGAGTTTATAATTCATCTTCAGGTAATAAGTGAGAAACAGAAATAATTTTTCTGATCGAAAAGTTGACACAAAAATAAGCAACAAAAGTAATTTGGCAAAACGGGCTCTCAGAAAATTTTGCCAAATTAACAGCCCGTTTTCAAGTGATTGCTAAAAATTTTTAAACTTGACAACTACAAATCAAGTTTGTTTTTGTGTGATTGACTTGTTTGTTGAGGTCAGGTTTATGAAGTGTGATATGTAAACCTTCAAAAATTTTTTGTTGAAAAACATTAACAAGATTGGTTTCTAAAATTAAAAATAATTTGGTAAAATTTTCTGGGAGCCCGTTTTGCCAAATTACATTTGTTTCTTATTTTTGTGGCAACTTTTCGATCTAAAAAAAATATTTTTGCTTTCACTCATTACCTGAAGATAAATAATAAATTCGAAACGTTGTAAAAATATTATTTTAAAATAACAAAAAACCAAATATAATTTGTGCCTCAAAAACCCAAATACAAAAGAATCTAATTTTGGTTCGGATTTTATTTTAAATTCCCACTGAGAAAAAAATTTGAAAAGCCTATCTGGATCAGAATTAAATGTAGTTTTCAAAAATATAATTTGTATTTATCTGAGTTGAAAACTAGGCTTCAAAACTCTCAATTTAACTTCCAACTAAAATTATTGATTTCTAGAATAGTACGTAGAAAAATACCGCTTATCGATTCGAAATTTAGAAACTATTAATTTTCGAACGTTCCAGGAAAAATAATGATCAAAACATATTTTTTTCCTGACTTGCGTTGACCACCCCCTTAAGGGTGGTCGAGACGACTTTTTAAAGGCCTTTCGGATGGATAAAATTAAAAAATGAAAATATTTTAGGAGTAAGTCGACCACGAGAAATTTAATGGCTGTAACCAAAATTCTCTATGTGCTCTAGAATTTTTGGTTTTGACCTCATTTTAACTGTCTCCAAACTATCAAATTACGGGAAAAAACAATTTTGGTTAATAAACCTAACCGATTACAAAAATCATAACTAGAAGTTTCTATCAATGGTAAAAAAATTGGAAATTTTTTTTTTAGAAAATTGCAAAATTTAATATCGATAATTGTTTTTTTACGAAGTCCCGAATAATTCTTCATATGGTTTCCTCAACATTATATCCAGCTGTTGACGCTGATCATAGTACTTTTGATGAAAATACAAAATAAAATATCAATCTAAAACCGGAAACCTTTGATCATAATTGTTCAAACTTGCTCATTTTACTAATTAATACTTCTTATGAAGCATTTTGACATGATCAAGACAAATAATAGTTTATTTGAAGTTGTTAGCTTCAATCTCAGAGTAACAAACTTTTGTTATTTGCAAACAAATATCAATGTATGCACTAGCCTGTCACCGGTCGGAACTAAAACAAGTACGGAGATACATATACAAGAAATTCAAGTTAACCAATCAAATTATTTTCTAGTGTTTAATAATCGTGAATAAAATTCTGAAATGTTTTAAAATCGGGTTCTAAAATTTTCCAAAAATTTTCAAATTTGACCAAAATTTTGTCTCAATCGTTCCAATATTAGACTGAAAATAACCATCGCAAAATTCTAAGAATAATGGCAGGAAAAAATAAATGTAAAAATCTACCGGTGGCAGGCTAGTACGGACAAATAGTTCGCGCCACTTTCGGCGCGGTTTGTAGGCAAACAAAGGCGAAATCGTCAATTCGGGGCCCAAGCGGCGATTTTCATACCGCTTTTCATACTACTAGTTAAGCCAAAATGTCGAAAAAATGCATTCAACGATGAAAGCTGTGAATCAATTAAAAAAAAAGTTATTTTGCGATCTAGCGCCACCTAAGATAAAAATGAAAATTCAGGGCCCGAGCGTAGTTTTTCACGTAAATAAAATGGTCATTTGTGAAAAATCGTAAAAATTGGTTCATAGACGAAAGCTGTGAATAAATTTTATGATTAATTTTCGGCACTTTTCTAGAGGCTGGATCAGGGATGGGCGTCCGAACTTAAATATCTGCTCGGAAAATACCGAGCAGGTCCGAGCAAACCGATCAGATTGGTTTTTTTTTCGATCCGATCACGTTTTTTTCAAATCGGGTCTGATCCGATCCGATATTCAAATTCTAAAATGTGCTTCCGAGCAGATCCGATCCGATCACAAAATGTCCAATCTGATCGAATATGTGATCGGATCGGATACTTTTTGCGCACCGTGAAGCTAATAGGTAAAAATTACTGCTTTAAAAGCGTGTTTTTAATCATTTAATTTCATAAAAGGATTATATTATCACTGATTTCAAATTGTTATGTTCAAAAATGACGGATAATTCACATTAAAATCAGACATTAAAAATAATTTTAATCACGCATACACAAATATTACAAATAAGGCGTTATATTTATATCACGGATTTAAAAAATATTTTTTTTCTAATTTAATGATAATCTTAAAAAGTTTTTTGAAAAGTTTTCCAATAACAGGGGGAAGCCCGATATCGCCGAAAAAAATGCGCAATTTTTAAGCAGTTATATAAAATAAGTTTTTCTTATAATAAATAAGAATAAAATCCAAAAAATTAATTCTCAGATTCGGATCATATTTTTTTCTGATCATAATTTTTTCTGATCATATTTTGATTAAAATGAACGCAATTGATTTAATCGATTCATTTAATTTATACTTTTCATTAACTAAATTAAACACAAAAGACCAATGGGGATTATGCTGAGCAGATTTTGCTCATGTGAATTTGATTTGTAATTTGAAATTTAAGATTCCCAAGTTCAAATGCATAAATAGACAGTTTTTAACTCAGCTTTTTTAACACTTAAAATACGCTCAAAATAATATCAACAGACCCAAATAATATAGAGTGGAGACATCCTAAAATCGCTTCAAATTTAGCTAAACCGCCGTACGTCGGGAACAAGTTTCGACCGTTTTCCGTAAAAACCAAAAGATAAAACTTTTTTTTTCTCTAAACAAAGGTGACAAAACAATTCAACAAAAAACTACAAACTTCTTATATTATATTATATGTTTTTACGGAAAAAAGTCGAAACTTGTATAATAATTATTTATAAGTTATATTCCATTTTTTTTCTTGTGTAGAAATTTCCAGTCATAATTCTTGAAAATTGAAGAATGAAGTCCCTGACGGCCATTTGAAGTGTCGAAAAGGTCGAGAAAGTTTCTCGGAGAAACCTTATTTTCCGACAGTTAATTCATGGGGCATTGCATTTCACGGAGAAATAAACTCGTTAAATTAAAGGCGGTCCACAAAATACCTATGGCTAAAATTCGATGTAAACTAAATAAACCAAAAAAATCAATTATGTACACGAGGAACATAAAAGGGCAAAGGTTGCTTCACCCACTATCGACTCAAATATACCTATATATATAGGTATATTAATAACCAAAAGACTATGGGCCAAAGTTGCTCATATCGTCGTCAGAAAGTCGATTACGAGTAATATTCTGGTAGTATTTTAAAAGTGCTGCGATGACTTTGAAATTTAAATTCACACTGTTTTAAAGATATCCACTGTATTCACAAACAATTGTAAAGAGTGAAACTCAACTGTTTGCTTAGATTTTTTCTTTTTTGTTTCCGGCATGACAAAAATGGATTCTGTGAGTAACTACAGCGGCGATACTACCTCCGCGGAGCTCTGATTTCACCCTTTGGCGCCCTTTAGTGAGAGAATCACATTTCACAGAGTCGCAAGACGCCTATCATTCGATTTTTTGCCCCATTAAGTTATATTTCAATTTTCAGCCACAATTGTTTTTCTGACACTAGTAGTGTCACACTACCCCTTTAATAATTTATTTTCTATTTTGATATAATCAATTGATTTTAAAGCCAAGTCTCGTACTTTATTTCATATTTTTGTTTATTTCTTCTTATTTTTAATGATACTTGAAAAGGCCTTTTGATTTAAAAAAGAAAATATTTGAAATTGTTTATTTCGAGAATTTCAAGTGTTTTCAGAAAAATGTGTTCATAAGATGAAACCTTACGCATTAGACGTCCAGAATTCATAAATAAAGGACTTGGTAAAATTGTAAAATGCCTAAATAGAAATGATTATTTATTCAAAAACCTAACTAATTTTTTTGTTTTCAAAATTTATTTTACCAGACTTCTCAATTAAATAATAATATAATTTCTATAACTGTTTTTTTATAATGATAAAGTCGAATTTGAAAATTTGGCATCAGAAAGCAGTTGACTTTCATCGAATTTTCGACGAAGCAGTAGTTGCGAGCATAACTCGGTTAAACGTAATTCACTTGGAATGTTGAAATTACTCCCTATTTACTTACTCCACTTTAAATTCCAGGGTTTACAAAATTGTTTAAAAAGTACTTTCAAAAATATTCAGCGGACGAATACAGTTGGTCGGGATCCAAACAAATATTTTATGAATACTGTGAAATATATGAAAGCAATACATGTAGATACTTGATTTCATATAAACGAGTTCAGAAAACAATGGCACACAATTGTTAATGGCACTAGCCAAAATAGCCTAAGAGCGCTTTTTTGAGGGTTGAGGAAAATAAAACAATAAAAATGTACTTGATGCGATCCCTCGGTGCGAGAAATCGGTGAGAAACTATATTTTTTTGAGTTTTGACATTTTTTGATGAATTTTTTAACCCTTGGAGGCTCAAAATAAAAAACTTCGCTGAAGGCTCCAAAGCCGATTTTTAGGCTTGACTTCAAACACGTATACTTTGATAACTACATATCCGATAAGTCTTTATTTTTTTTCTCTGCAAGGCAGTAAGTCTGAAATTTTTAAATAATTAAATAGAATTTGTAAATACAAACATTTATTTTGTCAAAATGCTCGCCGAAAACAAACTTTTATATTTCACAGTGTACTGATTGAACTTGAATTTTCATGAAAAGTTTTTCTTCAAAAAATTCTTTAAATTTATCTGAAGTTCAATAAATTAATTTCTGAATTCTTTAAAAATGTAATGATATAAGGTTTTGATCATATTTGACTATATTCCTAGCTGGCAATCCGTCAGATAAACAGTTTGATACCTGATTCACTCGAAAATATTAGTTTGTTTATTGTATTTACTTAATCAGCGGTAATTTGAAGCAATTCAGAGAATTGTTAATTAGATCGATTTATTTTTCAAAATTGGAGATTTCGGTGATTCACTTTCAAATAGCTGAAAGACTTTGCTTAAAACGGACTCAGATTTTTCGTATTATTAATCAGTTTTTCGGAATCAGCGTTTCAGTTGAATTTTAGAAAAATTGGCAAAAAAGTAACATGAAATAATTTTTTAAATGTTCTGAACTGAAAATTTATTTCTGAACTGAAAATTTATTTTTAAAATTGTCAATGGAGTAACCTGTTAAACTGAGCATTTTTTATTTTATAACCTTTTTTTGAATACTAACCAGTGAAAAAGTGTTTTTTGCAAATAAATTTTTGATAAATAAATGGAATAGAATTGACGAGAATGTTTCTATTTTTTCATTGTATTTTTTGTGCTTATTTTTCAAATTATTTTTCCGCAAAAATAACAGAAATACTGTATTCTAGCGAAAAGTACAAAAAGTGAATACACAAACATAAAATGAAACGTAGAAAAACCACATAAAAATGTTCATTTTTTATCAAATAGGCATATGAATTCAGCCATTCGGAGCCTTATCTAACAAACAATATTTCACTATTATTTTCTCTCTAGAGAAGTTCTCTAAGAGAACAGTATTTTCGAAATTTTTACAAAAAATGTTTTTGAAAATTAGTTAAAAAAATTAACTCTTTTCACAAGGTTAGAAAATTAAACATTTCCGTTTATTCTATCCCACAACTATAATTTCAGTACCTGGAAAATATGCATACACTCAAAAATAGATTGTTTCGAATCGAAACTTTCGATATGCATTTACCAAAAAACTAGCCTGTGAGTACACTAAGCAGAATTCCACATTTTATATATTTATTAAATTCTGAGCTATCATCGATATATGTAAAAATTAAATTATGCGTTGCACACCAAGCAATTTTTTTATTGAATTAATTTTTTTTTGGCAAAAAATAATTTTCGGACCAAAATTAGTTCAACTAATCTGATTTCGTTAAAATTTTATGAAATTGTATGAACATGAATTTTACCACAAAATGACGCAAAGTTCTTTTTGCCACATTTGTGAGCTAGTGATATGTTTATTATCGATTAAATCCAGTTTTTAAAGGGGGAGTGACCAACGTTTGCCGAGTTCCAGGTAGTTTGTAAAAATGTAAACTTCAATCCTCACGAATATGGTACTTTTCAAAAATAACCTTCAATAATTTGGCACTTACTGGTGGAGTTTCCAAGTCTCTATCTGTATTAAAAAAAACTCAACCTGTATAAAATTTTACAAAACGATCCAATTCATTCGTTGACCTAAAATGTTTCAATAAACTTTCGCGCTCAGAATCTGATGTTAATTGTGAAACTACAATCGTGTTAATTACGGCATTTTTTCAACAACAATCTTTTCAAAATTTTTTTCTCACTTTTAAAGATGACTTCTTAGCCGAAACGTTATGTAAATACAATTTTCAATGGAATACAAATATCTCAATGATGTCTAAAAACCAATTCAATGATTTTATGCCGTTGTTTTTCCGTACTGAAAAAAATTAATGAAACTTTAAAACTTTCATTTATAGAAGTACTATCGTAGTACTTTACAGTTTGCATGACAAACAGTATTCCTGTAAATTGCATTTTAAAAAGCCTTTCATGCCGACGGGAACCTCCTTAAAGCGCTCATAAACATTTTGGAATGCATGATTATTGTGTATTTGTTACCTTCAGCTGTAATCTGGTGAGGTCTTGAAATGTGTATAAAAATACCAAATTATAAACAGCTCAGAATATGTTTTCCGCAAGATCGTATTATAAGATGAAACTTGAACCTACGTATAAAAATTATTTGTGACGATTTAAAATAGGGAATTTCAAAACTCAAAAATGGGTTTGGATGTTTTTAAGCTATCTTGTGGAGAATTTTTTTTGGTCATTTTAAGACCAAGAATTTTTTTGTTCTTCATAAATTTTCAAAAAAAATTGATTTTTCGGTCAATTTTTCGAGATTTTATACGTAGTCCCCAACACGGGTCTGGAGAAGCCGTATGCAAAGCTAGAAGGCTGATTTTTTGGCCAGCGAATATTAAGCGTTTTTCGGTTACCGTTTTTTTCGCTTGAAGGTCGGCGACAAATATTTCACATGAACCTTCTATACTCAAATAACCCGTCAAAGTTCAAGGTCAATTTCAAGTTCATCGGATAGACTTGCAAGTACCCTCAAAAGAACCGGAAGGGTCATTTTTTTCATGAGCGTATTAGAACCTATGGGTCAGTTACCGTGAAGTTGCTAGAGAGCCAAAACTGGTCAACACTCAAGGTCAATCTTAAGTCCAGTTTTGGCTTTCTAGCAACCTTACGGTATAAAATTAACCCATAGTTTTCCATAGGCTCATCAGAAAGTTGACCCTTCCGGTTCTTTTGAAGGTACTTGCAAGTCTATCTGATAAACTTGAAATTGACCTTAAACTTTCCGGGTTATTTGAGGTCAAATATTTGTCGCCGACCCTCAAACAAAAAAACGGGTATCCAAAAAACACTTAATATTCACTTGCCAAAAATCAGCCTTCTAGCTTTGCATACGGCTTCTCCAGACCCGGGTTGGGGACTACCTGTAAAATCTCAAAAAATTGACCGAAAAATTAATTTTTTTTCGAAAATTCATGAAGAACAAAAAAAATACTTAGTCCTAAAATGATCAAAAAAAATTTCTCTACAAGATAGCTTAAAAACATCCGAACCCATTTTTGAGTTTTGAAATTCCTTATTTCAAATCGTCCGTAACAAATTTCTTTGGCCGCAAACTCAGCTGTTAACGATTCTCCACCATCCTTGTATTATTTTTTGTTAGTGCGTACAATAACATAAA
>SCLH01001303.1:220423-254448 GCA_004367855.1 Oikopleura vanhoeffeni | reverse complement strand
CATTCCAATACCAAAATAATTTGTGAACACCACTGAAAGCTTGTATCACCTGATATGCTGTACCTTGCTCTTATCAGTAAATTTTCTAGAACTAAAAATCAAAATTCTAGAATATCAAATGTCGGATGCAAAAATATATCGTTTGAACTTCCTTATGCAAAAAAAAATGAAACTCTAACTACCTTGGGCTTTCTGTAATAGGCGCTTGAACAGTCACCTATATAAAGGTGACGGTGCCTTGGCGGAAGTTTTTTTTCTGTGCTCACACGGGTTAAGGGTATGGTGGTTCCTACATTTTCTGCAGTTATTATGTCATAAAAAGCTTAACTGATATTAAATATAATATGATAGGGGACGATTTATAATAAATTTATGGAGAAATTTCGATTTGAAATTTAGAATTTTTGTGATGACTCATACTTTTTGGCGAATCCAAAGTAAAAAACTTCGAATATGAAAGTCGGCGCAATTAATTTATATTTTTTAATCATAAGCTCAGTACGTAAGAGATTCAGGCTAAAAAATGTATATCATGACAGAATTTCCACAGAACGGTNTTTTATTAAATTTTTGCAGTTTATAGATTCTGCGTAGGCGGAATGAGAATTTTCTGATTTAAAATGCTATTTTCGTACAGAAATATTGATTTTTGGAATTCGGCTATATGAAATAAAATGATCCCCATCCCTGAAATAACCCCGTTGTCAACTCAAATAAAAAATCCAAGAAGGTCGAGAATAACCTGTAACAGCCTAATCCGACTCGGAGATCAACAAAATATGAAAACTTATTAGCGGGGATGTCGTGTGATTGATGAAATTTTGACACTCTTCGTCAGATTTGAAAAGTTAAAATTTCTTCATCAAACCGAAATTATTCAGGCTGGATATGTATTTAGCTCCGAATGTCAGTAGTATCGAATGTTCTGATAAACGACTTAATCGAATCCAGAATTTTCAAGCGTGGTTTACGGTTATTGTTTAGATTTCAGCGAATATTCTTTTTTTGTTGCCAAGTGGATGTCCGGTGAAACGGTTATTAGCTGTCAAATGTTTAAGGGGATTGAGGGTAGGCTTGTGAAAAGATTCATCCTCGACCGGATTTTCTATCCTCAACCACATTTTTTCATCGTATGCTTAAACTACGCAAAAAAAACCATCTTTTTTCGAAGCCTGATTGAGGGTGCTTCAAAAGTTTTTTATTGGCATGCAGCGGCATCTAAGTAAAACAAATGAAGAATTAGCTAGGCCCACCGGAAGTACTGTTTAACAAACTGTAATCACAATAAATTTTTTTTTATAATGACGGAGCTTCGACGGTAAAATATTTTGAATAGTAAATCAAACTCGTCATAAAAAGTTATCAAANGAATACCAATGTGGCAGAAATTGTCGACAAGCCGCCCCATATTCAAAATTATTTGTCTCTTCGCTGCCTTCAGTTTTTTGGGGGGAGATTCTGCGTTGCAGAAATGTGACTGAAGTCGCCGTTCATCGGAATGATAGTAAGTAGTATTAGACGACTGGACAAAATGACCTTAAGAGTTTTTCTGGGTGAACATAGACTCTTAAGTATATCATGAGAGTGATACGCAACAGGCGTTATGCGGAATTAACATAATAAAACACTTCTCTCAACCACCGAATGGTGCCAGTTAGGACTGTCGAGGCTGAATTTTTAAGATCCAAAGGCCGAAATATGCTTTAAAATGAATCCCTAGATCTCTTGTGTTTTGAAGAATTTCGTCTTAATGAGGCATTTTTGATCGTTTTATGGACCAAGAATTTTTTGGTATTTATGTTACTCAATATGAAGTGTAGCGTAGGCAATATTCCAAAGTTGCTCCTAACAAAAAAAAAATTATTTACGAGAGACAGATTGAAGCGTAATTCAATTATATATTGTTTTATCGTAAGTTAAGTTTAGTCGGTTATGTGGTCAAATTTGACTAATTTTGCGAGGAAAATAATATAAACTTTGAATATTTTTTCCGAAAATGTCTTCTTCACTGCTTAAATTCATCTATAAATCATGTTTTTATTCAGATATTTAATTCTGAAGTTTTAACAAGAAGATTCATTTGAAATTTAATTTTTGGCATTCCAGAGACCTTCAATTTGAGCCAATCAGGAGCAGGATTTGTTAAAACTTCGAAAATGGCAAACAATTTGATCGTTTTGCTGTAAAAAATAGATTTAAAGGCAAATAAAAACAATATTTTCATATATACAAGTAACCGTAGCGCCTAGCTATTTTTGTAATTGGACAGCCAAGATTGAAAATACAGGACATTTGACCTTAATCTTGCGATTCAGATTGGTTAATTTTTGACCAAACAGAAATTCGTATAGAAAGAGGAATTTTTCTAAATTTTGTATTTTTTTTAAATTCTTATGCCCAAAATTGATATAACGCTAATTTTCAATTTTTACTATAGCCCGTAGTTATCCATAAATGATAACAGCCCCCTCGGATCTTCGTAGTGCAAGTGTATTTTTAAGTATAAGCATTTATTGATCCTATTTTAAGAAAAAAAAATAAAGCAATGTACAACCATAATTATAACTATGTTAAAACAACAATACTGATACTGTAGCCAGCTGCTGCTGCTGGCTGCCAGCATTTCAAAACAACCCTTGACAACACTCATTCAAAAAATCATTAAGTTGCATCCAGCATCAAGAGTTATTATATTTACTCATTTAAACTCCGTTACTAACGACCTTTATGATAGAAATGATAGTACAAAACCCTCGTACTAATTAAGTCTTTTAAATTTCAAAAAAAATATTTCAAGTAAAAAAAATCATTTTTATCGATTTCAACATTACAAAATAGATATTATTCCCAAATCAGATAACACAGTAATGTGTTTTTTAACTGGACAATGAAAACTGTCATTTAGGTTATTACGAGCAGATTAAAAATTGTAACTAGCTGGATTGTTATTACTTGAAGCCAGACTATAGCCGATTTCAAGAGCTTGGAAATTTGTTTCCCTAGTACTCAATTTTTTGTTGCCGTAATTACCTAAATGACAATTTTCATTTCGCAAGTAAAAAAAACACATATTGTGAAGAAAAATTATTTTGCAACCAAAGAATAGATAATTGTGAAAAGCACAAGATCTATATTTCAAATTCGGGTGTACTTTACAATTTAGACGGTCGCGCCTGAAGACCAACTGTGTCATCGCGCACATCTAGAGATATCAAAGTCGAGATTCTGTGGATCAGAGCAGAAGAAATAAATCGAGGAACATAAACAAAACTGCTTGCTTTCTGAATTATTAAATATAATCAGTTCAATTTACGGTGTTTGTCACCTCACCGTTAAATTAATTATTTCAAATGCAGCAAAATGAAATCGCCTTCGCAAGAGGTCTTCTGACACAACTTATTTGGCGATCAATATCAACAACTGCGGATAATATCAATGCAGTGCTTCGAGTACCGGCAATAGTGTTTTGAAACAGATTGGGATTAAATTTTTGTAATTAGGTCGCTTCCGGCAAGACATTGGAAATAAATGGGAATCCCGAGTGTTTTTAAATTTTTCGTGGTGAAAAATTATCATTTTGAGAGAAGTCAAATGATAAACATAAATTATATCACATAGTTTTCTAGGCACAAAATTTTTATGATGATTTTCGCCTAGTTCTCATATTCTAATTAAGCATCAATGGTGCTGCACGATAATTTTGTTGACAGTACTGAATTGGTTTCCGAAATTTTTGGGGTACCAAAAACTGGTTTTTAACACTCAGAACTGTAATAATTCTTCAAACGCGGGTCTGATAATTTTTTATTAAATTCGACTTGGGATTCAAAAATGATCCATCAGAACACTGGCCTGCGATATAATTCAAAGAGAATCCATATGGATATAAGTGATACAACAGACGAGAAAATAAAAATTTCTGTGACTGTATTGACAGTTGTAGCCGATATTTTTGCAGATGCTAATTTAACAGCAAATTATGGTTATAGATGGACAAAAAACAATGATTGAATTTTTGGATATATCCGCTGGGAGTCAAATTTATAATGATCGCACATACAATACTAATTATATGAACAAAAATCTGTTCACATATTTATTGGCAAATCAGCCAATCAGTGGGACTTTCAAAACAAATCAAAAGTCATGTTTTTCCTTACAAATAATGGTTCCCCGACGGGAATCCCCGTATCCTTTTCCCAGCGAAACTCTATCTCAAAAACGTTTACTATCTATAGCGCGTGTTCGAATCCCACTAATGTCGTCATACTGATTGTCTTGAGTATGATTATAAGCAAGAGTGCTTTGATTTGGATCGCTTAATTTGTTCGGTGTGTTATCACTCAAATAATGACTAAGACAATCAATTAGACAACATCAGTGGGATTCGAACACGCGATTTAGAGATAGTTAACGTTTTTGAGATAGAGTTTTGTTGGGAAAAGGATATATATCTCTTTATCACACTTTTGTTAATATCCCGGCCCTGATTAGCAATCGTAGTGTGTTTTCAAGAAGGAAGGCCGGGATATTTACAAAATTGTGATAAAGGGATATAAGGATTGTACGATGACAGTGTTGTTGGCCAATACGAATTTTCTGGGCTTCTTATATTTTTCCATCACTGTATTAAATTCAAATTACGTGCTGAATGATTAATTATCAGAAACCGAGAGGAATTATATGAAAAATACCGAATTTATTTATTTGATCAAAAAGTGTTGTTTTTTGAAATCAAAGAAGATGAACGCAAAAAAAAGTTAATAAAAAATCGGAGCAAAGCACGAAAGATCTGAAAACTGACACAAATTTATTTTTTGTAATGAGTTGCTACAAATTACATAGGTTTGCATAATTCAAATAACAGAAAGATTATAAACAATAGGTTAAATATCAAATCATAAATCGTTTATTTCAATTTTGTAGATTAAAAAGCAACTTCTATCACTTTTTAATCGCATGACTTCACGTTCTCAAACGTCCTGACAACAAGCGCGCTGGCAGTACAAATTGAACGTTTCTCAAACAACACATTGTTGTTTCAATGGTAATAAAACTGTTTTGTTATTGATATACAGAGAGGGGGCCCAATATCGCCGAAAGTTTTTTTGCCAAAAAAATTTCGGCGATATTGGCAAATTCGGCGATATTGGCCCATTCAGCGATATGCGAACAAAAAAAAATTTGTTCAAAAAATGAAAAACGCGTAGGCATTTGAAATGACGTCATATGTCAAAATTTTTTGTAATTATATAAGGAGTTTCAAGATGGATTCGAATGACGTGAATCACCAAAATGGGTAGAATTTAATTGTCCACCAACTTTGCAAATAAAAGGTGACAGTACGTGTTGCATGTCGAACCCGGCATAGAAATATTCTTCCTGGTAGAAATATTCTTCCTGTATTAGACCTCTTAAAAGACATCCAGCTTAGAATTTCGCAATAAGAAATTATAATTCAAAAATTTTACCATTTTTTCAAATTTCATAATTAAGCCAATTATTTTATTGATAACACAGTTTGTGTTGTATGACAGAGTTTTCCTGAAATATAAACTTAATATTCTTAAATTTCATCTTGTTTTTTAACTTGCGAATAAACAATCCGGTATAAAAAATAGTAAATTTATCAACAAATGAAAACTTGCAAAAAATACTTGACAGTCCATTTTTTTATAAACGTGATTTTATTATCGATATAAAGGTTCATTGTACAATGATGGTTAAACTTAAGTTTTAATTACAATTTGAAAAGGTACAATAATATTTTTTAATATGATGGAAAATAAATAAAAAATCAGTTATGAAAATAACGATAATTTTGATATATTAATAGTGGGAAAGATTTTGGCATTTGGACAAAGGTTGACATGAAATTTCACATTACACACAAATAATTTTAATAATTTCACAAGTAGCATTAATTTGAGCATAAGAGGAAATTGTATTTGAATTGGAAATTCCAAAATGGGATCATATTTTTTATTTCAATTATTCCAAGCCACGATATCCAGGTCAGAGTCTGAAAGATCTGAATTCTCAGAGTTTGGCACTTCCGTTGTTATAAGGCCGTTGATAAAGGAAAATCCTGATGATCTTCGAATAACTTTCAGAGTTGGCAAGCGGGTGTCATCTGCATTTACGCTCAAGTTTAACGGGCAAATATTATGTTTGTCCTCATCTTTAAATCCCCACTTTACCGTTAGTCTTGGTAGCGGAGAATTTTCAACTTTTTGAAATTGGATTTCTTCATCTGAGTCAATTTTTGCGGAAAAAGGCTGTCTCAATTTCACTGGATCAGATTTCGATCTCGATTTTTCTAGCAACAACTAATGGTGTTTTTCCTAAACTGGCCCTGGCAATTTATTTATGACTTTTTTTTGGACCTCCTCCTTTTCTTATACTCTTTCTTGTTTTTGGTAACTGAGCGGCATTTTCAATATTGAGATTTTTTTGGATTTTGGTTTGACTTCTAGTTCGTACCATAATTATTTTTTTGTTATTTTACTAATTCTGCTCACGTATATATAGACATTGTGAAAAGACATCTTGCGGAAATTATAACAGCTGAAGACATCATATGTAAATTGACCGCCCACCGAGAATGGTAAATAAGTTCTGAAAACTACCGACGATCCAATTTTTTCGCCGATGTTTACTGTGTTTAATTAAATTTCGACTAATTGAAAGGATGATTAAAGGATAGCAGTCACAAAATGACACCTGTGTAGGATGTATTAACTCGATTTTTTTTACAAATTTCGCTCAAGAATATTTATTCTAACTGCAAGTTAACTGACTGTAAGTGAGGAAGAAAGATGTAAGTGGCAAAATTTCAAGCTATAATTTAAAGTCTAAGAAAATTTTATTTAGTAACATTTTGAGCCATTTTCTGCCAAAATTTAAGGTTTATTTTTAAATAACAAAAAATAATGAGTTTTTTTTTCGGAAATAAAAATTGAAACCCGCACAATAGCCCTTTCAAAACAAATGCCTGAAAAGTACAATTTTTGTATGAAACTACCATAAACCAGTTTTCGGTCATCTCATAAAATAAATTCATTACCCCCAAATCCTTGCCAATCTCATATTTAACTAGTCACTTCTAAATTAAAAGTTGTAACCTTTTTTATGTATTTCATTGATGTCGAAAAATCTAATTTTAAATTTTTTTCTTGTATCATTTTTGCTACATTCGTTATAGAGCAAATTTCCAGGAAAACAGTTTGTCAATAAAACTTCATTATGTTGTTTCGAGCTTTTCAAATTTGAAATTTGCTTAGTTTTGCGATAAAACTTATATTTACATGAAATAATATCCCACTTTACTTTTCTGAAATTACTCAAAAATATTACTTAAAATATTTTTGTAAGTTCGGAACAATAATCAGGACTTAAGAAAATCTCAAAGAATTAAAATTAAGTACTTTCAAGAAATACAAAAACAAATTAAAGTTGGAAATTGTAAGCGATTTTTGCTAAATAAAAATTAATTTCTTAAATTTAACAGAAGTTATAATTTGTTTTGAATGCTTTATTTCTTCTTATTTTGACAATTGAAATCCAAAAACAAAAATCTATATTTGAGGAAAAATACAATTTATAGCGTACCTTTTGAAAAAGTAGAAACGGCAAAAAGCGACCTGTTCAGATTTTATGGATTTACTTAGCACTTTTAGTTTCTTTATTTTAAAAGAATTTTTGCCTATGGCTTGAAATTGTTTCTAAAAACTTTAAATGCCAAGCTTAATGATTAGCAATTTGAATTTAACGGTTTAAAATTTTGCAAGCGATAAAAAAAATTATTTTCAAAGTTATTCATTTGTAACTCTCTGAAATAAAATATATAAATTTAATGAAAAATTATATAAATGCCTAATGGCATTTCGAAGACATTAATTATGTTGCGACGCCATTTAGAACTCAGGCAGTAATTCGGGTGAGCGGTAATAAGCCAAAATAGTAAAAAGCCAAATAAGCTAATTTTTATATTTTTCTCGCAATAAAATTAATTTTTCCAAAAAATATGATTTTGATAAAAATTCGAGCTAAATTAGAAACTATAAAGTAAATTCGATAATTTTAATTTCCGAAAATTTGTGGAGCAAATCGACAAAACGAATATTTTTTTTTGAAAAACGTCAATTTCAAAATTATTTTTATTTACATTCGAAATCATATTGTAAATGACGCGAAATTTGATTGCGAACAAGTATATTGCTAGTTTTCAAGAAAACAAAGTTCTTCTTTATTTAAAAAAAAATTAATTTTTATTTTTGGCCATTGACTATTTTAGCCTTTACTGCCATAGATAAAGTCTGATAGAAATTTGACTTATTTCAACCACTTTTGACCTATTTTCCAATACCAGAATCATGCTGCAAAACTAATTCACGCTAGTTTGAACGTCAGATCAATTAGTAACACTTTGTTATACTGATGGTTCAAAAGTAGGAGATATTTCATTTTAAATATTACTAAGCTGAGTACCTTCAACGACTTTTATTTAACAAAGGGACCTAATTGAAGGCTAAATTATGCACAAATTTTATACCGAATTTGTTACACATTTTTGAAGATCCTACTCCATTTTGAAATTGTTATTAACTTATTTTAAATTGATTTGAATTTCTTCTACATTTAAGGGGGTGGTCGTCGCATTTTAAGGCGAAAAACGGGGTTTTGAATGGCCAATTATTGCAAAAGTACAAACTTTTGGACAAAGTCTCACCTCTAACTAATGTATTTGAGCAAAAATCTAGCATGCTATAAAAAAGTCGAATGTGACAGATGGCTCGTCCAATCAGAAACGTTCTTACAAAACTGGCGGAATTATTTTTTCAAAATATATCTCTTTCCTGCATTTTTAAGGTACAACAATGATTTATGACTAAAATTAACCGGAGAAAACGTGAGCAGATAATCGAGTTGAGTTTTTTAAAAAATTATTGGATTTGGTCTCAGTATCACCAAAAAACAGTATTTTGACATTTTTTTAATGGGTCTCAATCAAAATGTATTTCCTCTCTGGATTTTAAAGTTACACATTCAAAACATAAATGAATGTGCAGCTGAAGAGTCCGTGCATATAATCGAGCTGAGTTTTGTCGAAATTTCTGACTTGTTTCTCTGTAAATTGTGTTTTAAATTTCCAAAAAATCAAGAAATTTCAACTTTTTTCATACGAAATATTTTATTGAACTCATCAAAAAGTGCATTTCTAGCACGTATCAATCAAATAAAACGATACCAAAATGCTTGTAATTTCCATATTTTCATAAACAAAAAATAAAAAAACTAATGAAGGAAATTATAGTTATAACACAAATAGAAGACATACAAAAATAATATTTACAAACAAACACACACACACCTATTAAAAAAAAAAAAAGAACATAAAAACATAGTAAATAAAAACGACAAAAATATATAGTAGAAACAGAAAACATAAAAGAAAAAATTTTCCAGATTATTATTTGAATGTTTTTTTCTGAAAATATCGACAGAAATACGTTTATTAGCATTCGGTTTATCTTCATTAGTTATCAAAAGAGTATTTGTATCGCAATTAGAAAATTTTCAATCACGATTTTGTCGAAATTATGAAATTTCCAAGAATTTAAATTGTTATTTCTGGACCACCAAGCAACAAAAATGAAAATTGTTGACCTTGGGGCTCTGGACGTACTCTTCAGAGGATCACTTGTATGACTTTAAAGTCTTTGTCATGAAAATTTAGAGAGTTGATAGATTTTTCGTAATACCCCTAAAACCCCCTTGTGGCTCTGTGCAAGTTCTTTGCGGTCAACATCAACTTTAAATTGCGAATTTATCTTCGAAACTAAGGGAGTTGATGAAGTTTTAAAGAAAACTCGCATCATTTTTGAAAGGTCGTCTCTGATTGGTTGGCCAATCACAATATGTTTTTTTTGAGGCAAGATTTTTGTTTGAATATTCGAAACCAAAAATATCCAGGACGTTATCAAATCGACTCTGAAATTCCTGGTTTTGTCCTTAAAATGCGACCAGTACGACAGTTTTTTCTGTGTTAAAATATTTTTAATAAAAATTTATAAATGTCGAAAAAAAGTACTGCTTTTAAGATTGAAACGGCAAAACTTGGCCAGCCCAGATTTTATTTATTGTCGAAGGACTTTTAGTTTTCAAAAATCAGCATTTTTCGAAATAATTCTGTCTTCAAAATATTTTTGAATTTATTTCGAAAATACCAAGCCAAAAGATATACTAGTAAGTAAATTTTCGGTTTTGCGATTTTGAAGACTTTTTTGGTGGAATATTGATTTTGTTTCGAATAAATCATTTTTATTCAATAATTCTAAGAACATGTCGAAAAATCATCTTCTATATCGATTACGCGACTTCCTGGTCGTTATTTGCATTGCTGAGTTTGGCACAAATTTTTAAATAATTCGGCTTTTGAAACACTCATCCGATTACATTCTTAATAACTCAGACTGAGCTCAAATACCTTGTGTAATAATAAAATATACAAAAATTGGTCCAAATCCGACCATTGCTTCCAATTTTTTTAAGAAACTAATAAATAAAAAATTCAGAAATCTCAGAAAAAAAAGATAAATAAATTGGTCCGATAGACCAATTTTTGTTATGTTATTATAACAAGATATTTGTGCTCAGTTTGAGCATCCAGAATCTAATTCGGATGAGTTGTTGTCAAAAGCCGAATTATTTAAAAATTTGGCCCAAAAAATAACGACCAGGAAGTCGCGTAATCGATATGCAAAAAAAAAATTTGGGCCCATCTTATTATACATATCATTTAAAAAATATTATAAATAAAAACCGGATATCACAAAAACCAGAAATTCAAGTTAATTTTAAGAATGGCGTCTGCCAATTGAGTCTATCAATTAATTGTACAGCGTCAAAATCAGCGGTATTCAGTGGCTCATCGCGCTTTGATCAATCACGAAAAAGGATCAAAGCAGATTTTACTGATGGGATCGGATCAAATAACGATATCTGACCAACAATTCAATATTTAAAGAAATTCTATCACCTTTGATCAAATAATAGTATCTGAAGTTTGAAGCATATTTAATATTGTCTATGTTTTACAAAAAAACGAAACTAAACAAATGGTTTTTTGCAGTATTTGAGAAATGTTGAAACCACGAAAATGATCTCTTTGTTTCTGTTTGGTATCCACAAATTGTGTGATATCCAATACAGGAGTCGGCACAATTGCCTCGGATCGGAATCGGATCGGTGGATCCAATCCAATCTTTTTTTGAGTCATCCGATACCGACCCGATCCAATTTTTTCAAAAGTCGACCGATCCAATCACATAAAAATTGTATAATTTTTCAAACAGCGGTTAAGAATATCCCTTTATTACACTTTGGTTAGAATGTGGCTACGCATTCTAACCAAAGTGTAATAAAGGGATATGAAGGCGTTTTTGAAAAACATTAAAATGGCTATTTCTCACGTTTTCACCTGCGGAAAATTTTCGAAATATTTTGAATTTTTTAAAATTTTTACGAATTCCAAAATTTAAATTCGGACTCAAATCTATTCTTAAATATAAAAAAAAAATTTTAATAAGCTGGAACATATTTGTTTTTAGTAAAGCTGACGATTATAAGCATACAGAAAATAAACTAACTGATTATTTTCTTAAGCTTTATTGACTCAAGTCTGCCGAGTTTATGGCAACCCCTAAAAATATAGTGCAAAAATACGCTTAGTAATTGTTGCTACTGAACAAGTGAAGTTTTAATAATTTTCGTCATATTAATTTGGTAATATTCATTTTATATTTTTTTAGTTCTCAAATGATTTATGATTTTTTAGTGGGGAAGTCTAATCGTATAGCAGCTAACTAATTATTATAAAATCGCATATTTTTGGGGGAACTTCGAAAGTAAAAATTTTTTCTTAAAAATAAAAGTTAAATAGTCCTGGAAATTATTAATCAGATAACAAGTAGGGGAATTATCATTGAACAATTTTAAACGTTAATTGAATCAGGGAAGCCCATCTGAGCATATTTTGAATATCGGATTGGAAAAAATGTGATCGGATCAAAACAAAAACCGGTCTGTTCGGTTTTATCGACCCTGCTCAAGTTTTTCCGAGCAGATATTTCAGCTCGGATGCCCATCCCTGAATTGAATAACGATCATTTGAGAATGAGTATTTGTCTATTGACGGCCATCGTGCTCCACATTAAGGGACTGGTCGTCGCAAAATGAGGCTCCAGAAACAAATTATCCTAATTTTATTTTTATGCCTTTTTTATGAAAATATGGAGAATTACAAGGATTTTGGTACTCGTTTTATTTTGATACGTGGCTAGGAAAGCACTTTTTGATGACTTCAAAAATATTTCGTGTGAAAAAAGTTGGAATTTCTTGATTTTTGGAAATTTAAAACACGATTTACGAAAAAACAAGTGATAAATTTAGACAAAATGCTCCTCACAAATGTGCACGAACTCTGCAGCTGCACATTCATGTAGGTTTCGAATGTGTGACTTAAAAATCCAGAGAGAAGTTACATTTTGATTAAGACCACTAAAATAGGGTCAAAATACTGTTTTTTGGTGATTCTGAAGCCAAATCCGAGTATTTCTCCCAAAACTCTCGTCAGCGGTCTGCTCACATTCTGCTCAGTGAGTTTAAGTTATGAATTAATGTTTTACCTTAAAAAACCAGGGAGGAGATAAATTGTGAAAAAATAATTCCGTCAGTTTTGTAAGCACGTTTCTGATTGGACGAGCCATCCGTCACTTTTTATTTTTTTTGAGAGGCAAGATTTTTGTTCAAATATATCAGAGAGACGTAGTGTTTGGTCGGACGATTTGTACTTTTGCTACAATTGGCCATTGAAAACCCCATTTTCGCCTGAAATGCGACGACCACCTTTTTAATGGAACCGAAGCATGATGTTAATCTCTATTGATGTTAAGGGGGTATGCGACTCTGATTTGACATTTTCTTGGTGAAATATACTGAAAACTAAGAGCTCATGAAAAAAACCCAAAATGCTTATTTGTAGATCTATGCTTAATCTCGCGAAAAAGTGCATCACACCGATAGGTACAGTATCGTAACGGTATATCAAATAAAGCTCAAATTGTCACAGATCACGTAATGGTAGTATGTCAATTTTTAACCACGAGCTTTTTTTGATCTGTCGACTGAACAATTCTAGAACGCCAAATAACCGACGATTTGTAACAATTTAAGACTTCAAAATCTATCTATTCCGAGGATATATTCGCAAAATGGCTCAAATTTTTATCAAGTACTCCTCAAAACATATGTAAGAGATTATCACGAGCTTTATTGCAATTTACAGCTAAAACTCGAAATATGATTTTTTGGTCATTTTCGAAGAAAATTCCGAAAAAAAATGCTTCGTTTTTTTCGAAAGTATGATCAAAAGAAAGCCAGTGAAACACTGATGAGAAAATTTGCAAACGTAAAGACGATATTCTGAAGTTTGAGTGGTCAAATTAAAGCAAACGTTATTTTTCAACTTCATTTTTAAAAAAATACTTAAGAAAAATCAAAAAAATGCAGAAATTTCGAAAAAATTTTTTGATGATTGGGTTCGTAGTACACTTAAATATTACCCTGTATCAATTTGAAGCATGTTTAATGCCTCTTAGGTCTTTATTTAATCAGAGTTGCATACCCACTTAAGTTTTGTAATGTACAAGAGAGCCCAATATCAAGGAATTGGCCGAAATCACCGAAAAAAACTTACGCAATTTCACGATTTTTAGCTAAAATACTTCCAGTGCCAATATCGCAATTTTTTGCAAAAAAATTTTGGCGATATTGCTCTCTTCCTATACTATCGGTTGCACGAAAGTTACAAAACTGAAATATTTTGAGGAAGAATTTGTAGTTTTTACAAAAAACCTGTCTGAAATACTGAAATAATTGCTTATTTGAACAATCGGAATTAAAGTACTTTTTTTTTTTTGTGGTAATTTAGTGGGTAATTTTGTGGTTAATTGGTTTTGTTGAATTTACAGCCCTCAGTTTCAATTTCATAATATCTTTCCAGTACAGTGATGAATAACTAAATAATTACACGGTATAATTGTAAACTGAAAATAGTAAAGGTTAAAATAAGAGAAAAACATAATATTATTGTCATTTTATCTGGAATTTTAATAATGGAACAAGGCAAAACTCGATATAACAGAGTAAATATCGAGTATATTCAAATTAACAGAACGTTTTGGCCTTTTTCGATTGAATATATGCGTTTTTTTTGTCTTAGTATAGATAAATATTTGTTTTTGGTAGAAGATAAGTAAACAATAAGATTGAATTAATAGATGTGTGGAAGAGACTGCAAATGATCATCGCGACTCATTGTCTAGATATCTCGCTCCTGTTACTTACCTGAGATTTAAACTGTTATCACAAAGGCTATCTCTTTCTTATCATAAATCTGCGCATGCTCAAAGCAATTATGTTGTATAATATATTCACATTCTGCACAAAAAAAATATAAATTGGATTGCAAAGAATAAAAACTAAGCTAGGACGTCAAAATTTATAAATTTTTTTTTGTTCATTACAGCAGGGTGCGGCGTATAGTTGGAAAGTTGTTCGCCAAAATACCCCAACTATACGCGTAATTCCAACTTTACGCGTAATTTCCAACTATACGCGTACAGCTGGAAAATGTGCTCTGATTGGTCAATTTAAACAATATCTAGAGCTTATTCATGTAATTGAGTTAAAGGGTGGTCAGAGTGAGAATTTTTGGTGATTTTAAAGTTAATTTGTCGTTACAAATCTTCCAGGATGTATAAATTTAATTTTATCGAAAAAATTAAATGAAAATAATTTTAAATAAACATGAATTCGAAAAAGATTTATCCGAAAATCGTTAAAATAGAAATTATGAAAAAAAATTATGCTAACAGTAAATCACTCTCAGAAAACCAGAAAAACTAAATATTTTTATCTGAATAACTATTGGCCCATTTTTAAGCTAATCGACATTGTCTGCGAGACTTGAAAACATGTTTTTAAACTTCTTGAAATACCGACACTTCATAATGAACCAATTTGGTCAATCTGAACATGTTTTTAAAAAATGTATTTTTTATTGTCGCGCCGACCGGAGAATCTTTGTCTGAAAATCTGGTTAAAAACGCTTATCTTTTGCCTAGGAACGTTTGAAAAAAAACCGTATCTTTTGCCATACGCCGCACGCCAGGAACGAATAAATTTATTTTTCAAATGCGTAGGTTTTTGCCGAAGCTTACGAAGTTTTTTGCGTAGGTTCCAACTATACGCGTACAACTATACGCTGCACCCTGCTGTACTAGGTCAAAGAAATGCTACGATTTTTTTCATGCATTTTTGCCTGTTTAGGGACAGCATAATTGTGTCTATAATAAAAATAACAAAATTCAATCTTCTTGAAAATAATTGTCAGCTGGAGGAGAAAGATCATATAAATTGTATAAATTATAAATTTGGCAAATTGACTTCGCCTTATCCAAACAACGTTAAAAATTACGGTTTTTATTCATAAATCTCAGATCTGTTGTTTTAATCTCATTTCAACGCTGAAGTCGTTTTGAACTTTTTCTTATTTATTTTCCGAATCTTCGACTTGGAAAAATGCTGAAACGTTAAGAAATAATTATTTATTTTTTATCCAAATTCACCGGTGTGTTTTTACATTTAGACGGAAGTATTTTTATTTTGCGTTACAAGGAACGTCGTTCATCTGAATATTTTCCAGTTGAACCTTAAGGTCAGTCAGAAAAACATCTATTTTATTAAAAAATATCAATAAGAAGGTTTTATAATCTTAATAAATACATTGCATTGGATACGTGACCAGGTCACGGTGACCTTCTTAACAAAATTTGATCTAATCGGTAGCCGTCTGGAACAACTCAAATCTAATCGGTAATACAATTTTAGTACATTGTATATATTGGGCGAGTTTTAAGTAGCGTCGATACAAAAAATTGAATTGTCGATACTTGAAGTGATCTGAACTCGACGTCGCTTGAAACCCGCTTGGTAGGTCAGTAGAATAAATAAAAATCTTGTACTTCATTCATCTCATCAGGGTGTGTTCTTGCGCTTTCTGTTAAGCTTCACATTTTATTAATTATCAATTTTAGTTATTTGATATGGATCAATGATGCTGCATCATTGATGCAGCATAATGCAAACACTTGAGGGATACTCGTCGGCATGAAAGGCTTTTTCAAAGGTGGGTCACAAATCAACCGTATGTCATAGAGACTTAAAAATGGTCTCATCAGAAGCGTCAAAATCTAGACTGTTCATTCGTACAGTGATTGTTTTGTCAAATACTCTCAACCAGCTGGTTACAAAACCGACAAATTCGAGATTTGAAAATCAATCTTCTTCGTCAGTATACATGCGAATAAAATTTAATTCCACGGAAAAAATTTAAAGCGTTAAGTGGTCATTTTAATTTTGAAAAATTAAAAAAAAATTACCAAAGTCCAGAAATCTTTAACTTCTAATTTTCAGAGGCGCTCAAAGTTTGAAGTGGGGTTACAAATTGAAAATCACATTTTCTTCAATTATATGGATCAACGGACCTTAGAGTACAAATCCTGACTATTTAAATGATACAAACAACGCAAGATATTAGCACCCAATCAAAACCGTTGATTGCAGAATAGGCCGATTTCATTGGTCAGATTAGGNAAGGATCAACAAATCAAATGCTCATATTTCGCATTTTTCAAATAGTTAGGATTTGTACTCTGAGGTCCGTTGATCCATATATGCTTTAGATTTTGATCTGTAAAGTCTTGAAACGACTAAGACTTAGAATTTCAATACTTAAAGATGCCTTAGCGAAACATAGTAACGAAATGAAAAATAATACATTTTTTAAATAACTTGATAAAAATTGATTTTTTCTAGGAGTTAACAGATCTGCTTGAATTTTTTTTTGATCTATTTTATTACCAGATATCACAACTTTCTTAAGAAATTGATGAGAAAATTATGTAAAATTTGTTGACATTTTTTTGGTAAGCTTAATTTGGGAGGAACGTCGAACGAAACGGAATCTAGATAAAATTCCAAATTTATGTTTGACAAAATAAGAAAGCCAAGTGTATCATACCGGATAAATTCCTACGGAATACACTGTTTATTTCAAGAAATTTCAGAGGAAATTATAATACTAAATTGTAAATTGAATGAATAAGATTTGAATTAAAAAAGTTTCGCAAGCGTTTCGAATAGTTAACTTTGTGATGACGGTTAAATAGATGAAAAACAATTAATTTCACACAAGGCGCTATAGATTGCATCGACATAATGCCCCGATGGTCTGAAAAAAAAATTAAAATTTCAAATGTTGATACACATGAATATTTATAGGCGGAAAAATTAATTCTGGATAACTTATATATATATATACTCGCCAGACTTTCCATATCAGTTATGTTACAACAATACCAAATGAATAAAGCATTTGTAACTTTGAAACTACGGATGGCTCCCAGGAAACAGTCATTCATTTATTTGGCAATGAGTTGTATTTTAAGGACCAAGTTGCAGCTAAAAAGTATGCTGACAACTGAACATTGATTAGACCAAGAAAAAACTGAAGGTTCTCCAGATCACTTATAAAGTACATATAAAGTGTATATATTTAAAGGAGGTGGCAAGAGTCCGGCAGATTGGTACATTTTTTATAGCGATATCCCTTACATTTTCTGCAGTTATTATGTCATAAAAATGCACCAAATCAATCGTTTATGTTTGAAAAGCACAAAACAACCCAAAAAGGAACAAAATTTATTTCGAAATTTTTGAGTTTCTTCGATTTTTTTCTGAGTTTTTTTTTCAAAATTAAGTACAAAATAACGTATGTTTCAATTTGATCACTAAAACTTCAAAATTTCGGCTTGACGTAAGCCAACGTTCTCTTCAGTGTTTTTCCAGCTTTCTTTTGAGCCTACTTTCTAAAAAATGAAAGCACATTTTTTTTCGGAAATTTTTTCACGTGACCTTGAAAAATTCATATTTTGACTTTAGGGTCGAAATTGAAAAAAACGGCTCATCAGAAGTTTCTATTTGTTTCGAGCTACCATTTGCAAAAATTTGAGTGAATTTGAAAATTAACCTAGGAGGAGATAAATTGTCCGATGAAGAAAGTCGAAAAAACGGTGGTTTATCGCAATATTCTAGAAATAATATGCACTTATCGACAAAGCGCTCCTCAAAAGTTTTAAATACTAATTATACGGTTTTGTTAAATTCAGGTTATATTCAAAATAAGCCTGAGAGGAGATAGATTTTTCGTTGTTAACTTAGGTCTCCCTGTTCGCTTATGTGTCTGGGGTGTATGCATGCAAAAAAATTTTGACACAATGCTTTACGCCAGATGAAGGCTGTTCTACACACTGACCTAATCTATAATATCTTGAAGGCCTGTTTGGCTATTATTTATCGAGAAACTCAATGTCCATAATTTAGGAAACCACCATACCCTTAAAGGGGGATTGTGATGCAGCATAACATGATAGTTTTCATTTTATCCACGTACTGGCGCGAAATTTCCCCGTGTTTTTTTTTCTACATATACAAATTTGACACTCTGTGCTCTCAATTCAGACCTAACCTAGCTATCCGGTGTCACGCGGGTAAAGCATCGCTCTCGGCCAATTATGACTATTCACGCACGCAAAATCTATTTTCTGTGAATCGCCTCTCTTAATTATTTGCACCTTAAGAAAAATTAAGAAAATGAGATCTATTTGTCTGACTCGAGAAACCATGCAATTTGGGGTACGGCAAGAGCGACGGCAGATGAATTGACACGTTAGCGAAATCGCATTACCAATATAAGAGCATAAATAACTCAGACACACTGACTCAGATGTGCTATAGTCACAACTCTCTCTTCAGATCGCGGACATGAGTTTTAAGACCACTAAATAAATATCATTAATGAGAATCTTCTCTTCTCTAGATATGAGCCAAATGAATTTTATTTTCTGATTTAAAGGTAATAATTTGTCGAAAAAATATCTTATGTTGTTCTTCGGACTAATTGCATAAGAATATAAAGAAACATTAATTAATATTAGATTAATGGGTGTTACATATGTTCAGGATTCACAAACAATAATTCATTAATTTGCAAGAATAAGGCTTGAGTGTGTTAAATTACAGAATTTGAAAAGTATTTCACAATATCTATGATTAGTTGGTCTTTGCAATTTAGTTCGATGGCGCTTTATCAAATATTTGTGCAATATTTCTCTAGCCTAATCAATGTATAAATTGGCTGCGGCATTAATTTACAGTATTGGTGAAACAATAATAGTGATTGCGAGAAATATAAAAAAATTATTATAATTTCCTTGGTTCAAAAGTTTCATAAGATAATAGAGAAGGATTTATGAAAAAGAGAAGAAAAATCGCATGTACCGTTCGTGAGGTATACTTTATTTTGTAAAATAATCTACATTTTGCATATATGTAACTATAGCAAGGAATTTTCAAAAATAATTTTCGGCGAGTTAAGATACATTTATAAAATATGCTTGGTTGCAATTGTAGAGAATTTTTTTCTGACCAATAATATCGGCATTATGTGATTTTTAGATACGTGGATATGACGGTATACTTCAATGGAAAGAGATACCAGCAATTAGGTTTTATGCATTTAAAGCTTGATGTGATAATATGTTNTGAAAATGAATCAATTTAAGACTTCTCAAGGTTACGGACTACAATATACAATTGGAAAAATAAACGTTCACTCAATTCTCACAAAAGATATTTGAGTTTTAAAAAGGGCTTATTTTTCCCCAGCAAATTGCTGGAAGCACCCACAATCCCCTTAAGGGGTTGTCCATGCTGACTTTGCCTGCACGCATGCAGTTTTTTTCTTTCAAAAATAATACCGATTCCGAGTGAACTGAGTCCTGTGAATTGCAACTAATTAAAATGCGCTAGGATGACGTCATAGTCTATTTATAGAATTTATATCCGAAATTCGAATGTTGAAAATACAAAAAAAATTTGTCGTCATGATAATATTTTTCGAGTAGTTTGACCATAACGAATTAAAAAAACACCATAGACATAAAAAAATATGTTTAAAATGATTAAATAAAATAAATTATCTTTTTTTATCATTTTTTTATTATAAATAAGTATCTTTGCAACGAAATGTCAGTGTGCGCGGCACCTTCGATTAACAATGTACAATTCAAATTGACAAAAATTCTATCCCAACATATGTTTGGTTTTTATGCGGTGAATCTTTTTTCTAAAAAACAAACAAAAATTAAAATCTAATTAGCCAGTTATATCGCAAATTACGAAAACAGTTTTTTTTACGAATGACCTGAACGTAAACGGAAAATTTTTTTCGCGTTTGATTGACGACTACTTAGTTTTGAACTTATAGGGAGAGTTAAAATTAATTTCAATATCATCTACGCGAGTTTTTAGCTGCTGGGCAAAAATTAACAGTCTCAAAAATCGTTATCGTATTATGATTTACGAGTTTGTTACGAATTAAAAAATGATTTTAGTTATCTAATTTATACAACAAATGTTCTCGGAACAATAAACTCTTTCTCTTTTTACGTTTGAACATTTCAAACAAAAGTTATAGACCATTGAAAAGCAGTGAGAAATACTTAGAAATGACAACAATCAGCATGGACAACCCCCTTAAACACATTAATGTAAATCTAGGAATGTGCGTGTTGAGGAGCCAATCCTAACATTCCTGGGGGCACTTCTCAACCCGCACATTCCAAGATTCACATTAATGTGTTGAAGGGATATATCGATTACGGGGGCTCCTGGTCCTTTTTTACTAGATTTTTAACGAACATTTTTATTTAATTCAGCTTTTGCTAACGACTCATCCGATTGAATTCTTAGATAGCTTAAACAGAGCACAAATATCTGGTAAATAATTGAATTTAAAAAATTGGTCCGAATCCGACGATTGTTACCAATTTTTTAAAGAAAAACTAGTAATTTAACAATTCCAGTAATATAAGAAAAAAGATAAAACAAATTGATCCGATGAACTAATTTTTTTATTTTATTTTCCACAAGATATTTGTGCTCAGTTTGAGCTATCTAAGAATCCTATCGGATGAGTTGTTTTTAAAAAGCGAATTAAATAAAAAATTGGCTTAAAAACTAGTAAAAAGGACCAGGAGCCCCCGTAATTGATATATCATATAGGCTAACCGACGGTAACATCCCCTATTCACACATTAGTAATATCCCGGCCCTGATTTGGAAACGTAGTGTGTTTTCAAGTAGTAGGGCCAGGATATTGACAAAAGTGTGAATGGTGGATGGACAACTCGCAGTCAAATGTTTTGACTGCCAGATTTCTGGATAACTCGCAGTCAAAATCTACAAATATATTTAAAAACTCGCAGCAAAGATAAAAAAAGGAAATTAAGTATAAATATTTTTATTATTGAATAGTTGATATATCACATATTAAAAAGTATAATAATGATCAAACTACATAAAAATCATTCTTCATGAAAAAAAAAATTATTTATGATTTCACCTATTGCATCAGGGTCAAAAGTTTTGTTTTTTCTAAGACGGAGTGAATCTATGATCAGGGTTGTAAAAGGGATATTTTATACTTTTTTGTGTTTAATTCCTAGATCATTTTTACTTTTAATTCTAGAAAGGCAATCGATATTTTGAAGTAAAAAATAACTTCGTAAGCAGACTAATACTAGTACATCAATTGAGCGTTTTCCTGGAAACTTGACGATTTTGTCTTTGATAATTCTATTTCGTCTTTCAAGTCGGTTTGACGTCGTATCAACAAAACTCAAATCTCTTTTTTCCATGATAAAATNTCATTTCAATATTTAGTGGATTCCGCTCACTTAAAAATACTGCGCTCGGTTACAAAAAATTTTCAAGTCCGATCGGACCAAATTTGCGCTCCAGGCGATCCTACGTCATATCAAACTTGGTAGTCTGGATAAATGTGCCAATAAATTTGTGAAATATTCTGTAATTCTGCTAATAAACTGTACAATATTTGTTAACCAAGAATCAAAATTTCAGGCCAATCACTCTGGCTACCTGCTTGGACCATTTATACGGTACCCAATATAGCATTGTAACTTTGAAAGCTTACGGATGTGGTCTCCACAGAAACACAGCATTCGATTATTTGGCAAATGGTGAGTTGTATTTTAAGGAGACCAAGTTGCAGCCTAAAACAGTGATGCTGGACAAGTCTGAACATTGATGAGACAAGAAAAACTGACCAGTTCTCCCAGATCAACTTATAATAGTACATAATAAAGTGTAATATTTAATTAAGGAGTGGTGCAAGAGCCGGCAATATGGTTACATTTTCAGAGCAATATTGCCCGTTAAGGTATGGTTGTCCTACATTTTCTGCAGTTATATGTCATTAAACAAGCACCAAATCAATACCGGTTTATAGTTTTTAAAAGCATCAAACACATACCCAAAAACGAACAAAATTTTATGTGCGAAATTTTATGAGTTTCTTCGATTTTTTTCTGAGTATTTTTTTTCAAAAAATTAAGTACAAAATAACTTAGAAATGCGTTCTCAATTTGATCACATAATAACTTCAAACATTTCGGCTTGACGTAGCCATTAACGTTTCTCTTACCAGTGTTTTCCAGGGGGGGGGCTTTCGTTTTGAGCTCTATTTTCTAAAAAATGAAAGCACATTTTTTTTCGTATATTGTATATACATGACCTGCGGAAATTATATGCTTTTGACTTTTAGGGTCGAAATTTGACAAAACACGGTCAACTATCAGAAGTTTGTTACTATTGTTCGGCACACATTTGCAAAAATTTGATCTGTGATATTTTTGATTAATAACTAGGAGGAGATAAATTTTCGGACGAAGAGAAAGGTCGAAAAAAACGGTTGGTTTATTCGCATATTCTAGAAATAATAAGTTCACATATCGACCAAAAAGCGCTCCTTCCATAAAAGTTTTCAAAATACTATATTATACAGTGTTATGCTTAAAATTTCAGGTTTCATTTTTCAAAATAAAGCCTGAGAGGAGATAGATTTTCCGTTTGACTTTAGGTCTCCGTCTCGCTTATGTTCTCTGGCGAGTGGTCAGTCCATCAAAAAATTTTTTGACACGATCTTTGTAACGCATTAGTAAGGCTAAGTGTCTACAAATTGACTAATCTGAATAATCCTTGAAGGCCGTTTGGCTAAATTTTTATCGAGGATATTGTCAAAATTGAAACCACCATACCTTAAGGGGATTGTGGGCTGCGAGTGAGTTTATTTTTCGACCAACACCAATCGTTTTATTCCAATTACACGTATAGTGTTCAATGTGCACGCCATCCAGCACCTCCGGAATCGTTTGCAATTTAAAAAAAAACACCAAGATATATTCTGATATTTTTTTCTAGAATATGTGAAATCAGTACTTGAGATCTAACTGAAATGCCCGAATGAAGAAGATGGATCAAAAAACAAAATAAAAGCCCATCAGTGTCAATTGTTCACGGAGATTTCAGCACCAAAAGTACAATTGGAATCTTTTGACCAATATTCCTATGAAAAATTTTCCAAAAAAATATTTCGTCTTCGGACTTAGCCATAAAAAAAAGAAAATAATTCTAGATTATGGTTTCTTTCAGGAAAATACAAAAAAAACATCAAGCTCGCAAGAAAAAGTTAGTCAAATAGATGATGTATATTCAATATGATAGTTGTTCAGATTGTTTGCGCCCTTTTCAATATTTCAATTTTTTAGGCCTAATCAATGTAATAATGGCAGCGCATTAAATCAGTCATGAAAATAGTGATTGCGAGAACTATAAATAAAGAAATTATATTAATTTCCTTTGTTTCAAAAGTTCATATAGAATCAGAAAAGGATTATATTGAAAAAACAGGAAAACAAATCGCATGACCTTCGTGAGTATAGCTTTCATTTTTGTAAAATATCTACATTTATGCAAAATATGTAACTATAGCAGGACATTTTCAAAATAATTTTCGGCGAGTTAATATATTAACTTTATAAAATTAGCTTTGCAGTTGCATTTGTAGAGAATTTTTTTTCTGACCCAATTAATAATCGTCAATTATGTGATTTATTGATACAGTGGATATACGGGTATACTTCAATGGAAAGAGAATACCCAGCAATTAGGTTTTATGGCATTTAAAGTTGATGATTGTTAATATGTTCTGTAAATATGAATCAATTTTAATGATTCCAAGGTTACACTAACAATAACTTGGAAAAAGTAAACGTTCCCTCTCAATTCTCCAAAAGATATTTTGTTTTAAAAAGGGCTTATTTTTCCCCAGCAAATTGCTGGGAAGACCCACCTACGATCCCTTAAGGCGAATTTTCCACTATGCCTGACTTTGCCTGCACACGCATGCAGTTTTTTTGTTTCATAAAATAATCCGAATTCGAGATAACATGAGTCCTGTGATTGAACTAATTAAAAATGCGCAATAGGACTGTACGTCATAGTCTACTTATAGAATTATATCCGAAATTCGAGATGTTTGAACAATACAAAAAAAAATGTCGTATGATAAAGTGTTTTCGATAAGTATTGACTATAACGAATTATAAAAAAACCACAAAGACATACAAAATATGTTTAAAATGATTTAATAAAATAAATTATCTTTTTTATCATTTTTTTATATAAATAAGTATATCTTTGCAACGAAATGTCACCCCTCCGTGTGCGCGGCACCTTTGATTAACAATGTAACAATTCAAATTCGACAAAATCCATCCAACAATATGTTTGGTTTTTATGCGGTAATCTTTTTTTTTCTACAATAAACAACAAAAATTAAAACTAATTAGGCCAGTTATATCGCAAATTACGAAAACCAGTTTTTTTTTACGAGATGACCTTGAACGTAAACGGAAATTTTTTTTCCGCTTTGCATTGACGAGGCATTTATGGGTGTGACACTTGAGTATTTGAACTGGATAATCAGGGAGAGAGTTAAATTAATTTCAAATCATATCTACGCCAGGATTTTAGTCTCTGGGCAAAATTAAACAGTTCTCAAAATCGTTATCTATATGCATTTACGATGTTTTGTTAGGTCTATAAAAATGATCTTAGTTATCCTAATTTATACAACAAATGTTTCTCGGACCAATAAAATTCTTTTTCTGTTACGTTATTGAAACATTTCAAACAAAAGTTAATTTAGACATTGGAAACGAGCTAGTGAAAATACTTAGAATGCTCATATATAGATCAGCTGGACAGGATGGACCACCTCAAGGGGTAGGTCGCTTTTTGGAACCTTTAATTCACGCCTCAGAACAGTGTTTCTAGGGGCAGTATGCTAAAGAAGAGTCTGAATAGCTTTTCGTAGATCTAGCCTTTCGTCTAACGATTACACATCTCAAAGTCAACCTTGTTCATCACACCACAGGTCGTGAGTGTCTCTTCTTAGAGCACTAAACGCTTTTTTTTTAAACTTTTTCTTTTATGCCCCACATACAAGCGTCTCAAAATGGTCACACAAAGTAGCAAGATAACTAGAACAAAAAAGTGATGAGAAAGAAATTTTTCGATTTTCGATATTTTTTTTCTTCTAGAATCTCCCTTAAAGCCGATTTTGCCAGTTTTCGACTTCAAAAGCCTACTTCTTTATAGACGACATGTTTTAAAATCAAGCCATTTTTTCGACTAGGTAGATAAAATTAATGCCAGGTAAAGTGAATGAAAGGAATTTTTGAATAAAATTCTAGCAATTCTAGAAAATGAATGAAAGAAAAAAAAATGACCCGGAAATGAAAAAGTTCAAAAAAAAGTTTGTCTGATCAAACAAAAGTACCACCAAATTCGGAAGTTGAATTTCACTTGATCAAAATTTAAGCTAACAGTCTAATACAAAATTTTCATACCATATTCCTAGCGTCAAATTCAGATTAATTAGGTTTACATGTATGGCTTAAAATATAAGTTTAGAAATTTTAGGAATTCGATTAAACATTTGCGCGATAATTTTATTATGTCATGCATCGTTTTCGGTGAGTCATATTCAGCAATAACAAAATTTAATCATGGCTGAATACGCGGTTGTGCGTTAAAGCAAAAAATATTCGAATTTGAAAATTCTAGATTTTGTTCTAGATTGTTTTAAAAGAATATAATTGCCACCATGCAGATTCCTTGCGGTCAAATTTAGTCATAACCGATATAATGTATCAGTAAGAGTAATTCTATAGAAGGGCTCAAAAAAACGACACCTACCCCCTTAAACACATTAATGTAATCTAAGAATTGCGGTTGATGGAGCCATCCCTAACATTCCTGGGCCACTCTTCAACCCGCAACATTCGAAGATTCACATAATGTGTGAAGGGATATACGATTACGGGGGCTCTGGTCCTTTTTTTACTAGACTTTTAACCAACATTTTTATAATTCAGCTTTTGCTAACGACTCATCCGAGTTGAATTCTTAGATAGCTTAAACAGAGCACAAATATCTGGTGAATAATTTAATTAAAAAAATTGGTTCCGATCCGACGATTGTTACCATTTTTTAAAGAAAAACTAGTATTTAAACAATTTCAGTAATATAAGAAAAAAGATTAAACAAATTATCCGATGAACTAATTTTTTTATTTATTTTTCCACAAGATATTTGTGCTCAGTTTGAGCTATTTAAGAATCTTATCGATGAGTGTTTAAAAGGCGAATTAAATAAAAAAAATTGGCTTAAAAACTAGTAAAAGAAGGACCAGGAGCCCCCGTAATTGAGATATATCATATAGGCTGACGACGTAACATCCCTATTCACACTTAGTAATATCCCGCCCTGATTTTTGAAACGTAGTGTGTTTTCAAGTAGTAGGGCCAGATATTGACAAAGTGTGAATGGTGGAGACAACATCGCAGTCAAATGTTTTGACTGCCAGATTATGAAAAACTCGCAGTCAAAATCAACAAAAATTTTAAAAAAACTGGCAGTCAAGATTCTAAACCAAATTGAACGTCTCAAATGTTGACTGCCAGATTTCTATGATAACTCGCAGTCAAAATCTACAAATATATTTAAAACTCGCAGCAAAGATAAAAAAGAAAATTAAGTATAAATATTTTTATTATTGAATAGTGATATATCACCATATTAAAAAGTATAATAATGATCAAACTACACTAAAATCATTCTTCATGAAAAAAAAATTATTTATATCTTACCTAATTGCATCAGGTTCAAAAGTTTTGTTTTTTCTAAGACGAGTTAACGGAGTGAATCTATGATCAGGGTTGTAAAAGGGATAGGGATGGATGGGGATGGGATGGAAAGGGAATTTTTTTGGTGATAGGGATGGGGATGGAAAATTCGGTCGGGGATCATCCCTTTTACAACCCTGTCTATGATAGATAAAATTTTATCATGTTTTTTAATCGATACTTTTTTGTGTTTAATTCCTAGATCATTTTTACTTTTAATTCTAGAAAGGCAATCGATATTTTGAAGTAAAAAATAACTTCGTAAGCAGACTAATACTAGTACATCAATTGAGCGTTTTCCTGGAAACTTGACGATTTTGTCTTTGATAATTCTATTTCGTCTTTCAAGTCGGTTTGACGTCGTATCAACAAAACTCAAATCTCTTTTTTCCATGATAAAATCGTCAAGTTTCCAGGAAACCGCTCGTGGTCGAAAGAGAATTGTATTCCTGTCGAATTCAAATTCTCTGTATTTTTCAAGAAATCATCAAAAACTTTTTCATCCTCCATTTTTAGATAATTATGAAATAATAATAAACTTTTAATATATTGAATCAATATTATTGATGATCTAGAGACATCAGGTCGTATACAGTAGAAAACTTAGGTGACTGCAAGATTTTCGAAAAACTCGCAGTCAAAAAAAAATAAAATAGAAAAACAATTTTTTTTGACTGCCAGTTTTCTCGAAAAGTTTGACTGCGAGTTTATCCCCTATACAGCTAAACTCGCAGTCAAAATTTGTTGTTGTTGACTGCGAGTTGACCCCTTACTGTGTGAATAGGGGATATCATATATGAAAGAAAAACATGTAAAAATTTCTTTTTGTTCTTTTTTCTTCAATAATAGTGTTCATTCTTGCAAACGTTTATATTTTTAATTATTTAACATGACTAAGTATCTGTGAAAATAGAAAAAAAACACTTTTCATAAGAACTTCATTTCCAACTTAACCCCCACCTGCATTTCCGTGTTTTTAAACACAGAGACCAAAAATATTTTAGGAAAGTATCATTTTGGCCGGCGGAATATTCGAACAGACCACCGAAAGTTCCCCTTATTTTTAATTTCAATAATTTTGGCATAATCAATTGTTACCCTCGGCAACACCTGGTGGTGTAATTGGTGGTCAAAATTTTGAATTGACGATTTGAGAAGGTTTACATCGCGCGCAAGAAATTTCATTTATTACAAATTGTAGCTCATGAAATTCTCTCTAAGATAGGAAAATGAAAAGTTTCCGGAAGATAAGAACTGAATCAAATACTTTAAAATAAACGTTTTTCCGCCTTCGCATTTTTAATGGTTAAATTTTACCTTCAAATTAGTAAAAATTTCTCTTCAAACTTATCTAACAAAAGTTTATTTTGTTTTAACTGGAAATTCGTTGCGGTCAGGCTCTTGCGGTTTAAATTAGAAAAAAATCAATATTTATCTCCTTTTTGTCAAGTTTGAATACTTGTGAGTTTTAAAACACTCATTAGCAGGTGGGTAATATAACATTTCAAACAGGTGGGGGTTAACCTGATGTTATTATTTTTTCTAAAACAATATTTATTAACTTCAGCCATTTTTGGATGTTATGCGCCAAAAAAGAGCTTGAAAATTCTGTAAATCAAAAAATTTCCTTGATATCAATGTTTTTCATGAAAAATGGTCTAAAATGGCAAAATTTGAGATAAAAATTGACCTACAATTGCGTTTGGATATTAAAAATCTCCTTTCTATCAAAATAATGACGGCCATAACACCCGAAATGTCATTGAGAATCTTTTTCGAAAATAAAATTGAGTGCCAAATGGCACTTACCGGTTGTACAATCAAGTGTTATAAATTTCATCAGTAGTTCAGAAACGATATTCGCTTGACCTTTCGATCGATTGACATACGGAAACCAAATTGATACCAGAAAATTTCACAAGTGATTTTGCCTGATGTTTTATGGAGAATTCAAAAACCAGTTATATAAAATATTATTATTATTTAAATCAGAGTCCTACACCCCCTTAACCCACATACTCAGCGCTGGCCATATCTGGCCAATGTGACTTGCGAGCCCCCTGTTTAATTAGTTAACTTTTTCTGATCAAATTTGTATTTAAAATTATCGCTGTTTTTGCAATTTTCTATCTTTTGGCTGATATTATTTTTCTCTATCTTTTGTAGTTCTTGAGATAAAGCAATGTTGTCGACCCTNAAAAAATCTAAGGATCTTACGGTATGCTCGAGTTTATGCATTACTAATCAAGTTTGACCCTGGAATGATAATCATGTTGTTTGATTTTAATTTAAATTTCTAAAGAGATTAAAAATATAAAAACGGGCATGTAATTTGCTTATTCGACGCCATCTAGTGGGAAAGTATTTTTGTAGGACCATTTGGTTTTTTCGTCAAATGTTTTTTCAAACATAATTTTTCTACCTCCTTAATTGAAAAAGTGTGTTGAGGTAATATCGGAAAAACATTGTCTACGTTGAGTTGCATTATTCGATTTGTGTATTAATTTATCCCAGGAAGCATTTTGAAATTATACTTGCCAATTTTACAATCAAACTGTTTCAACAGAACGGCTAGAGTCACCCAAAAAATAACGCTGGTTTGATTTTTGAAATAACTTCAAAATTGGTCATAATACTCTTCTAAAAACAGTAAAATAAAAACCTTCGCACATACTTGTAAGTGGACCTACAGAATCGATAATTTAATTTCTATAAGTTCGAAACCAAATTATCTTATTTGACCGTCATAAGTTGAAAATTCAAAATATCGCAAGTTTTTAGATTTGTAAATCGACAACTTTATTTCACTGTTGCTTTCAGTCTCATCACATTGAACTAATTTTTGAAAACATTGAAAAAACTTATTTTGAATATGTCCCACGATGGGGACTTCCATGATGGGGAGACTCCCATGATGGGGGGAGGAGTCCCATCTCCTCAATTGCAAATAATAAGAATCAATAATTTAATCATATAGAAATTTGAAAATGTTGGTTTCAAATTATTGTTGAATCAGAATAGCGTTCAAATAGTTGGTTCTTAATTTTTTATGAGTGCCAATGTTGGTCAAAACTTTATTTGCGTCAGAAGGTCATGAGCGGGTTTGATCTGAAAAATATTGTTTTTTACGCCGTAAAGTTTATACTTATTATTTTCAGAAAAATATATCGTAATCGGTTTCGGCTTTTGAAGAAAAACAAAAGAATTTTTTTATGTATTTGTGTGGAAATAAAAGCAAAACTAAGCTACAATTTATACGGTTATTCATGATAAATTTGAAATTCAGCAGATCTACATCGTAAATGTAAATCTCTGAGATTTGATATTAAAAATAATTGAACGAAACGTCTTATTTAGTCAGTTGACTATTCAGAGAAATAAATAATAAGCAAATTTGAAGAAGATAAAATGGAAGATGAACTTGGAGATATTCCGGTTGGAGACAAATCTTGGTTACGAAACGTTTCGTGTTCTGAACATTTTGATGATGTTACTGCAATTGTAGGTGAGAAATCATTATGAACATCTTACGCTAGAATTTGAAAAAAAATAATATTTCATTAAAAGTTTTTGATGAAAATTTTTGATAGAAGTGTTTGATAAAACGTTCTTGATAACTACTAGTATTTTTAAAACAATACTCAATACAGGAATTTCTTCGGTTTCTTGTCATTATATAAAAAATTTAAATCATATCCCTTTATCACACTTTTGTAAATATCCCGGCCTCACTACTTAAAAACACATTTCATTTACTAATCAGGGCCGGGATATTTACAAAAGTGTGATAAAGAGATATTTAGTCTTTATGCCATAAAATGTATTTTTACCTCTGAAGATTTTTTGAAAGGTCGGAGTCTTCTAGCACAGCAAATCTTGATAATTGCCGATATTTGAAAATTTTCGACTTAATTTTAAGAAGAAGTTGTGGTCTCATAAGGGTCAAAATTTTTAATTACAAATTATCTGAAAGTCGTCAAAATAGTGTCAGAAGAACACAATATTTTTCAAATAAAATTTTAAAATATTGGTTTATAAATTATAATCCTTTAATTTTCAAGATTTAATTGACAACTTCTCAGATTTATATTTGGATAATAAAGCCTGAAAAAACGATGACTCTAAATTTGGTCAATTTCGTCAAGATACATTCAGCCTCAAATATCGGTCATAAAGAAAATTGTTAAAAATCTGATTCGAAAATGTCGAGGCAGAAAACTCTTCTTATTAATTTTAAAAATTTAATTTTTTAACTCGTCAGAATATAGAATTGAGAACTATTTTACGATTAATTCTTTCTGTTTGCTCGATAAGAATAAAATTTTGACCATATATTGATCACGATCCACGGCTTTACATCGTTTCTATTTATTTTGAACTTTAAAAATTGATAGAAATTGAGATTTTAGAATATTAATTTTTCTGCCATTTGTCCTATGATTTTCTAAAGTTTTGTTATATAAGCCACCGCCGGTAATTTGAAAATCTCGCATTTTAAAAAATTCGCAAAAATTTTAAATAATTTTGAATATTTTCCGTTTTTTTTGCACAAAGTCCTTAAGATCGGCATCCTTGAATTTTCTATCTCTTAGCCCCTAATTTGGCGGTTATAAAGAGCGTATTTTTTTTTAATTTTTATAACATGGCTTTTAATTCATAAACACCTTAAACGACAAACATTTAATGTCATAGAATCTGAAATGGACACATCTTCCGACGAAGAATATGCGATGGGTCCTTACAGAGCAAAGTTGAGGTCACTTAGCAGACAATCTTCGCATAGAACACTTTCAGAAGCAGAATCAACTATCATGGATGCTATACAAACCAGGAAAAGTTTATATTCAACAAGAATTTGCCTGAAATATCCAATACAGTCATTGCTTATTAACTGGAACACTAACCAATATAAGAAAAATGTTCAAGTTAGGGCGCTGTGTTCCAGTTAGGGTGCACTCCTATACTTTTGCGTAACAAGCTACATTGCAGACTAAAATTGTTTTATTTTGTGGGTAAATTCGAAAGTAGATGAAAAAAGTTTTGTGTATAACATAATTTATGTTACACAAGTCAAATACAGCCAGCAGACACATTGATTGACCCCAAAAAAGTGTTCCAGTTAGGGCGCTGTGTTCCAGTTAGGGGTGTTTCATTTAGGAAGCAATGACTTTATGAAAATTACAAAGAACTTTTGACTTTGTTTTTTCGAAAATGTATTTTTCACTGCAGTAACTGATCATCATAAAGGTCAAATGAATTCACCGGAAGATAAAAGTTAATAGAATGAACTTTCATAATATCGATATCCACCCCGAATGCGGTCAGGAAGCCCGATTTAAATTTTATTTTATTTGGCGGGAATGATGCAGTCAACCGATTGGCTGACATTTATATCTTGTTCAGAGGGAGTGAACACAAATCTCGGGAGAGCAATATCAGTCTATTGTAGAATACGAATTTTAAGCGCTGAATGAGTCTAGAGAGGGCCTGTCGGTCATACAGGGACGGTTATTTCCCAGTCTAGTACATTCCCATGTTTTTTGTATTCAATCCTTTTGAACAGAATATGGATTTAGAACCCTTAACCGACGGATTGTGACTTTTTGATAATCATGAAAGGTTCTTTGTGGCATTCAAATAGTCCCGGTCTGTCAACTGAGGGCCCTTAATCTATATGATAAAGCAAACGTGAGTTCAACTCAGTCAGTCATCTCTAAGCATCACGCATCATTTAAATTAAGCTGGTCGATCGCACACGGGCTGGAGATCTGTATAATATTATGAAAAGTAAATTATAATGTACATCATTTTTAATTGAGCAAATTGAATTCTGGTAAAATTGTTTTTGAAAATTCCAAAAAAAGAACGAAATTTTAGCTGTTATAAACCAAGTATTCTTAGAACTCAAAACATATTTATAATGTAATGGCTCCTACGAACAGGATGAACTACAAATAACAGCGGTATTACCATTGGAATTGCAAAAATAATAAAGCTTTAATTTCCTTGCTTTTTTGGAATGTTTTCTTTAAAAAAATAGTATTTTGCAAATTCGGCATTATTTTGATTTTTCAAACCGCGTGAGTTTTCTGCAAATATGAAATTTATTTTTGAAAAACCTATCTTGCCAACGTGACATTTCTTTCTCATGAGATGGATTTCACATTAGTTGTTATTGTCAGGAATTCTTATTCGGAAACTGTTTATGGTTATTTTCCTGATTTGATTCATCCATAAAATTTAATTGAGAGCGAAACATTATCTGGAGAAGAAAACAGTTTAATGATCGTCTGATTTATTGGCGTATACATGACGGCGTGAAGAAGAATCTTACGTAAAACCCACGTACACTTCCGCAAAAACCCACGCATCTAATAATAAAAATAAAATTCCAGGTTTCATAGGCATTTTTCCGAAAATTCGGCTTATAGATAAAATCCGGCGTAAAGGTGAAGATTTTTCGTGAAAAACCTTTCATCTATACGCCGGACTCTGCTGTATTTGTTTTCTGCAGAAACAAACCAATTTTTTACATGCAAAATGTTTTTTCACAGAAAATTAGGGGGGTTTGTTAGGTTTCGTCTAAGTTTTTGTTGGTTCAGCGTCGGCTTTTAAGTTTGTATCAACTAAACGCTGAACCTCCTTGCGATCTTAATTTTTAACTGAAGATAAATTGAAATTCAATATAGGTTATGTTGCAGAGGTTTAAGGGGGTGGTCGTGGCAAAAT
>SCLH01001303.1:172530-216909 GCA_004367855.1 Oikopleura vanhoeffeni | reverse complement strand
CGAAATTTTACCACATCGAAAGAAATATTTTTCTGCATGAGTTAAATAAAACAAATTCAAAACGGTGGATTGGTCGGCTTATTAATTCGGCAAGTTTGGGTGTGATAAAATTATTTTTAATTACGGATAATGCGAACTTTGGAGTATTTCTGCCGATCCATAGTTTCGTTTAAAAAAGTATGATTCAGAGTATTAACAAGAGTGAAGAAACAAAACGAAGACATATTTAAATATAGTGAAAGTCGCCATTCCAAATATTTTCAGCTAAGGATTCCAGAAAAATTAGTTTGAAAAATTTTTGAACAAGAAATAAGGAAAATTTTCAAAGTATTTTCAAATAGTTTCGACCGAAAATCCCAAAAAAATGTCAGATGATTTTTCTAACAGCATATAAAAAATATGTGGTCACCTAAGCGAAAAGTCAGAGTAGCCATTTTGAAAAGTTTTTTTCGTTGATTTGAAACTGTAAGAAAAATTTGAACAAAAATAAGGCATTTTTTTGCAATGTTCGGAACTTTTTTCAAAAATTTCTCATAATTTGTCGAATTCGAAAAGTTTAATTCGAACTCAAGTTGCGTGAAAAGCAATAAATTCGAAAACTGATATCGTCAGTGAAACTGCTGAGTAGTGAAACAATGACTTTTGTAATATCTTGAGAAGAATATATAAAGCCCTGTGAAAGAGTTTTTGACTCAACGGACCCATACACCGTATCTGTCAAAATGCACCGAGGCCCTTAAGCAGGGTTGTGAAAGGGATCCTAAATTTTTTCTTTATAATAACGAAGATTTCCATCTAAAAGGGGATGAAATGGGGATGGGAGGAGATGGAATTTGGGATAAAAAGATATAGATTGGGGATGGCCATCCCCTCAGAATCCATCCATATCACATTCCATCCCTATTCCAATCAAAGTCGAAAATTTCTGAAAAAAGACAAAAAAAAACAAAATTTTAGCACATCGAAAAAAATATTTATTTTCATGAGTTAAATTTATTTAATTTTAACGTGGTGGATGGGTCGGCTTACGAATTTTGCAAGTTTCGGTGTGATAATTTTTTTAAATTCTGGATAAAATAAGGCTTTGATGGATTTCTGCCATACCGCAGTTTTGGTGTAAAAATTATGATTTAGAGTATAAACAAGAGCGAAGAGACAAAACAAGGTCATATTTGATTTAATTAATTTGAAGTAGGCATTCTCAGTATTTTCAGCTGATGATTCCAGAAAAATAAGTTTGGAAATTTTTCAACAAGAAATAAAAGAAAATTTTCAAAATATTTCTTATTATTTTTGACCAAAAATCACTAAACCATGTCATATGGTTTTTCAAAGAGCATATAAAAAATATGTGGTCACTTAGTCGAAACGTTAAAGTAGCTAATTTGTTGCGTTTTTTTCGTTGATTTAAAACAAACATTGAAAAAAAAATGAACGNCAAAATTTCTCATAATTTCTCGAATTCGAAAAGTTTAATTAGAACTCAAAATTTTCTTAGAATGCCATAATGCAAAAATTCGCTAGTTACAAAAGTTGCCTGGATTATGAATCATCACTTTGATGGTATATTGGGAAAAATATATGAATCCAGTGAAAAGTTTTTTATCAAGAGCCCATATCGGTATCTGTCAAAATGCACCGAGGCCCTTAAGCTATCTTCTAAATCCAATTTATCCCTATAAACTATAAAAGAATCATTCAAATGATTTTGTTTATTTTTAATATCGTTAAATCCGTGATTTCAGGCAGGTATACTATAGCTCCTATAATTCCTGAGGATTATTTGAATAATGGTCAGGCTGAAAGCGATCCACCATAAAGTGGTTCAAATAACTAAACGGTCAAAATATTTGAAGTTTTCCAAATTGTAAGACAAAATATTGAAATTTTTCCTAAAAAGTTTCATTTTAATTTTTCAGGAAATTTTTTGAGCATACTGAGTCAGTATTACTGACGCTAAATAAACCAAAATGGAAAATTGCAATTTAAATGTTAGTCATAAAATAATCATCATTTCCTCAAACCATTACAAAAAGTACTTATGTTAACATGTATTATACACAAGTAATAAATTCAAGCCACGATTTCATCAGCGTTTCAAACCATTTGCAAAGAGCTTTTTGTCAGAATTGATTAATGAAAAGACTAACAAGCTGTCGAAATTGCTCTCAGAAATAATTTACCAGAATTTAATTTATTGAGACGAGGCATATCCAAATGAGCTCCAAACTCAATTGAAATATGACACCTACGCAATATATTGAAGATGATGCCCGTTTCAAGAATAAGATTTTTTCCTAATTTAGAGATTTACTTCCAAGCAAGAAATGCGTCATATCATATGACTCAGGAGTGATCTCCGTGAGCTACAATTCAATATTTTCAGTTGAACATGTTTCTAATGAGAGACTGACCATTATCACAATTGAGTGATTTTACTACTAAGCTATATCAAGACATGTGCAAGCGAATATTCTCGCAAAAAAGTTGCGCGCAGTTATATTCTGACCGTCTCCATCGGATACCTTAATAAGAATACAGCTCGCTCACTAACAAACAATACATGAGTTATATATGCGAAGGTTTTGATTTCAATGTTTTTAAATGTGATTATGACGCATTTCATGTTTTGCAGTTAATATCCCAAAGGCGATGTGATCTTTGGATATAGGGTGAGATTTTGATATCCTGTTTCTGAAATTGCTAAAATTGCTAAAATTTTGGCTTGATTTACTAAAATAGTCTCCTCTTCCGGGATTTAAGATATATATTATGATATTAAACATTCAAAAAAAAGGTTATGGGTCGGTTTTATTGACTTGATAAGCCTAATGATAAATCTGATGCCCCAAGTAAGCTGAACCAGGTCAAAAATTCATGCAAAAATAAACAAAATTGTCAACGACGCAAATTGAATCAGAAATTCTTACATAAAATAAGTAGCTAGCTTTCGAACTAAAAGCGTACAAGAATTGTTTGTAAATTATAATCAACCGATATAATTTTCTTAATTTATCACTTGTGAAAAACATTATTCAGTGAGTATTTCAATGAACTAATTTAAATGATAAAAGTACATTTTTCAGAATAATGAGAAAACAAGTAAACATTTCATTCACATTTTGATGGTCGAACTGACTTAATTCAAAAGTTGCTTCAAAATATAGCTTAAAAAATTTTAATGAAAAATTATTTAAATTATTATAGAAATACAGATAAGAAAATATCGAGATATCGATTGAAGATTTAAAAATCTGGCATAAAATGACGAACATTTCAGTTTCACGACATTTCAATATCGATTCAGAAACTTTGCGTGCCGGTAGTCGACTTTAATTACAAAAAGTGCTATAATATTTGTTGTTCATTGATTAAACAATTAATTAAATGGATTAACGGTTGCTCAAGGTCTTAAAATTATTGTTCTGAATTATTGTTCTTGATAAAATTTAATTTACCTGAATTAGTTAGATTTGGTTAGATTTGAATCATATCAAATCATGTTTTAGTAAAAAGTGAATCAAAAATTAAAAGTTCTGAACTTTTATTTTCTTATCGGCTGAAATCGCGGGCAACTTGCTTCCACGGTCAGATGTTGCTTGTCGCCATATAGTATTAATTTGAGGTATAAAACGGATTTACAAATCACTGTTCTAAACGAATTATCTCCAATTTTTTGTCGACATTTTGACATCTTAATGATTTCCATGCATGTTTGAATAGTAATTTATCGAATCTTTTTTAACACTAACCTGCATCTATGTGTTTTGAAACACATAAATAATAATTCGTTTTTGACTTCCTCATGAATTTCGGGTTTTATTCTCACCAAAACATAGGTTATCTTTTTTGAATTCGAGAATAATTTCAAGAAAACTTAATTATTTTCCGGAACTGTGTTTCAAAACATAGGTGATTAACAAAACATCGTGCTCAGGTGAGGGTTAATGGATTGTAATTCTCACCAACAACAGAAATCGCAAGCCAAGATCAAAATTTGATAAAACCTGGATTTTTTTTAACATTCTGGCAGTTTCAGGGTGTTTTCAAAGATTCAGACACCCTATTTAGTTTGAAAAGTAACTTTCGTTGAGACAAGAATATGAATTCGAAGATGTGGAAAATTATTAAAGATGTCGGAAATCACAGTAATTTTATCACTTCTCAGAGAGTTGAACACTTTAAATAAATTTTTTGATGTTGCTGATTTCAGTATGGAAACCGGCTATTTTTCTTAAAACTTTAAGAAATAAATAGCTAAATTTCAATTATAGTTTTCTCATGAGGTGACTCAAATGTATATTTGCCTAAGACTGCTCGAGATCAGAGCAACCAAAATTTTAAATTGCATCAGACCAAGCCTAATTTTTAGCAATCTGGTGCCTAAATTGATGTTTCAAACACAAAAGTTTTAATGTTACGTTCTCACGCCTCCAAAGTTCACTCCTGCAGGTTTTTATATCATGTAATGAAACTTGAAAATTTTTGGTACTAAAATTATATAAATAAACAGGGATAAAATGCGAAATTTTGATTGGTTTAAATTCAACCAATCCGAATCGAGCCAAAACTTTAAAATTTTCATCAATTTATTCCATATTCGTCTTCAGCGCAAAATTTTAGGTAAGATGTATAATCTGAAATTTTTGCAGCATGCAAATTTGCATGACCTCGGACACCCTTATTTATCTTCATGAATTTTTTTTCATCGTGAATTTTTATAAATCTATAAACCTTTTTTGAGTTATTTAACACTTCAGTTATTTGAAACATTTTTTGTGAATTTTTTTTCTGTTGAAATTTTTTATCAATTAATGCTGCACACCAAATTGAAAGTTTTATCTGAAATTAATTTATAAACTTTCTCAAGAATTCAATACAATGAACTTGAAATTATTGAAGATTCTGCATTTGAAGACGCATTCACCTCAGCAACTGATACAGATACTGGCGGCCGTTATGGTGGACCCTATGCCAGCTCGCCTTCTATTAAAAAACCATCATTTACTCCATTCAATTTTGAGCCACAAGTAAGACTTAAAGGGTTTTTGGAGGGGACTGAATTGTGTGAAATTCATTTACTCTACTCAGCATCGGTGATTTTATTTTGTACAAATTTTGATAAAATCAATTTAATTAATGTTTTTAAAGAAAATAAATATTATGAGGGGGAAATGTCCTAATCGACCATGCGTGAATAAATTTGAATTTTGACATTGGGTGTATAATTTCATAATATTTTTCGAAATATCGGGCACCAGCCCGCATCCCGGAGGAAAAATTATGAAATTATACACACAATGTCAAAATTTAAATTGATTGGCAATTTCGATTTGGGCAATTTCACATAATTTTGAAACAATTTTTAGACACAGTTTCAATTAATTTGTTGCATCGGTAAAGCACTAATTTAACTAGTTTGATTTCAATTTTTAATAAAATGTGAAATTAAGAATTAATTTCTCAAAAATTCTGACATCAGAAATTAATTTCAACATAACTTTGAAATTAAAAATTAATTTATGAGATTAAACATTTTGTAAGGAGCGATCAGGTCGAGTGATTAGTCGAGCAACTTATTCGCGCCATATGCGAGTTATCCGACTGGAAATGTCTAGTGTAGTTGGTAACCAACTGTTGGTTAACACGCTATCATGATGATAGAGCCCTGGGTTCGAGCCCCGGCTTGTCTTTCCACCGTTTTCAGGAATTATGATACCTTATTACTTCATTGCTTATTTTTAGGAAATAACCGATTTAAACAGCGATAAGGAACCCAAAATCGAAAAATTGTCAAATTAATTGAAATTGTGTGACAAATGTCAATTGAAAATTATGAGGTTAATTTATGTGATCCCTGTAATTTTCAGGCGTTAATTAAAGAAATCGGTATTTTCAACTAAACATTGTAAACAAACTGTAGTGTATGTCTCAGAAGTCAAATATTTTTTATTAAAAAATGATGAAATGTTTAAAAATTCGTCATAGTCTTTGACTCATGGAATCTGTTTTTTATTGGTTAGGTACTACGAAGTGTAATACTGCTTTATTGGCTTTATTCCAGTTTACCATTTTCTGACGTTTGAAAAAGAGCTTTTTCATTTTTTTTCAAAAGATACATTCAAGACATTTTGATATTGAGACACTTTTAATTACAAATAAATTCAATATCAAAACATTGACAAGCTATCCCGAGATATAATAGACCAAAAAAATTATGTAAAAGAGATTCGTTTTGAAATTTATTCAAAAGAGATTCTTGATTGAAATAAAAACGGTTTCAAAAAGCTTAATTTACTCCTTATTGGAACCCAAAGTATAAAAATGAACTCAGTGTCGAAGAAAACGGTAAGAGTAATTTTATTTTGAGCCTATTTTGTAAACTATAAGATAATTATTTAGAAAATTTCAAATAATCTGAAATGGGTTGATTTTCATCTCATTAAAAAAATTAAGATTAACACGTTTTTCTGTAAAATACATAAATATACTCACAATTTTGAACGCTAGTAATTAAAAAAACATTTGAATGTTGATTAAATAAATTTTTGAAAATGTAATTTGAAAGTTGAAACGACAAGCTAGTCGATTTTTTCTCAAGTTTATATCCTTGAATTCTTTGACAATTAACTTAAATAGCCTGTTCAGAGTGAGAAAAGACAAAATCGGAGAGATGTCAGTGTAGACCACATTGTGTGGTGTAGGATAGGGATGTGAAGCGATGAGTGAGTGTACAGGGACGCTAATCAGGGACGATTATATCTTAGTCTAGTACATTATCACCGTTTTTGTGTTTTTCACTCTGAACAGGATATTTGAGATATAAATTTATTCACACCAAAAATATTCCGAAAAAACTCGAATCACATTATGGAACTGAATTTACTACATTCTCATTTATAATTTATTCTTCACTTTTTACCAGTTGTTAGAAAAATTCATCATAAATATCTCTCATCTGCTTGAATGGACCAACCCACTCAGCAAAATATACAGCACCAAGTTCAATATTTTGTATAAAAAATTTGGAAAATTCATTTTGGACGTGGGAATTACTGCCTTAATCTCACAGCACCACCTTAATCTTATTGATAGGCAATTTCGACAGAAATGTTTATATAGTTTTTTTCTATTAACGGTAACATAATTTTCCTAGTATCACTGAGACTGTCTCAGTCGTATTTATTGAATAAAGGTTCATCCATATTAGAAACGCCCTTCATGTGTTTCAACGATTTCAAAAGCTGTTTTTAGATAAACAAATTAAGTAATACATTATAAAGGTTCAACAAACACATTTTATTTCAAAAAACGTTTTTTGATAAATAATTCACTTTTTAATATTAGCATATAAATTATATGATATAATACACTCCGAGAAAATTGTTGGTTCGCGACATTTTTGAGCGTGGGCGCAGCTATGTGTTAGGTTTTGTAGCAATTTGTATTTGAAAAAATTCTTTCAAAAACATTTATGCTGAAATCGGTAGATTCAGTTTTTAGTGTTTTGTAAATTATCTATAAATATTGAATTTTTGTTTTCCGAAGATCGATTTTTTTTAGTATATCCCTTTAAGCCCTTTTTGATGATTTGAAGGATGTAGGTTGGGGGAGCCAATCCTAACACTCCTGAGACCCCTTCTAGCCACTCATGAGGCCGCTTTCTCTTCTTTTCAGCCTACATCTCTCAAATCATCAAAAAGGTGTTAAAGGGATATGCTAGAAAACATCTTTATAAAATTTTTGGAAAGACTACAAAAATAATTTTTTTACACTTATGAAAACAATTACGAAAGCATTTTTAAAAACATTTTCGACAATATTTATGAAAACAGTCTCGAAACCATTTTTTTAACATTTTATAAAAAAAGTTTTGTAGGATTTTGAAATCATTTTTTAAGAACACTTCGAAAAAACTTTAGGAATCATTTCAAAAATATTTTTTAAAACTATTTTCGAAAAGATTCTGGAAACCATTTTTTAAAACATTTTGAAAAGCAATTTTTATAGCATTTCAGATGAAATTTTTGAGATCATTATCAGGAACATTTGAAACCATTTTTGAAAACAATTACGGAAAACTCTGTAAATATTTTTGAAATTATTCTCAAAAACATAAAAAATTAAAAAGAATTTTGAAAATTATTGTCAACAATTCCGAAAGCATTTTTGAAATATTTTTAATTTTAGGTTGCAGAAAATTCATTACGACAACATTCTTTCCAAGAGCATTCTGTCTCAAAACATTCTGCCCCAGAAAATTCTGGCCGCGAATTTTATATTGCAGAAACGTCTGTCCCAGATCGAGCTGTTCGAAAACAATCCGAGGAAGGAATAAATGTCGAAGAATTGAGTTTTGAGGAAATCAGAGCGAAAAAATACGAATTTCTTGGCGTGAAAAAAGTCGAAATGAAAGACAAAAAAGTGTATAGCTTGATGACGTTTGCAAAGTTGAAAAAAGTGACTGGCACAACCAATGTAAACTGCAGCGTGCGATAAAATCAAACCGTATTATTACCAGAACAATTCGCGGTACAAATTTGCAGCTTTTTAACTTTATCTTTCTTAATGTTTTTTCAAAGACTCGCATTTTCAGCAGTTTGATTGTTAGTTACTGTAGCTACTACTAATTGTTCACTCGTACTGATTCATAAGCAATTTTAACTGATACAATCTGGTTGATTTTAAAAAGGCTGGATTTGGCAAAACGAACTCGCCGACACAAAATATCAAAATCAATTTTACAGATTTTTTTTCAGAATAACTTTACTTAGAATGAATATCAAATTACAGTATCAAATGTATGTACTTTTGGTCCTATATCTAAAATCCGGGCAGAGAGCACATTTTTAGTAAATCAATCCAAAATTTCAGTATCATTTACTAAAAATGTGCCCTCTTCCCGGATTTGAGATATAAAGCAATTTTGTAACAGCATATCACATATTAGTTTGTGATCTTAGTTATTGCTTTAGCTCACCTCCGCTTATTAAAATGTCCAAATAAATAAAAATGTAGGTGTTAAACAAATTTCGATTTTAATTGACCAATTAACGGTGCCAATCAGTTTGAGCAAAAAGCTAAGATTGCAAGCAAAAATGTGACATGCTGTACGTCTACAGAATATCGCTGACATAAAAAGGCGGTTTAACATATCTCTAAAAATGTCTATATTTTCAAAATGTTTAAATATGCATGTGCTAAATCAATTCATCTCCAAAATTTTTGAATATTTTTTTTAAAATAAGTTTTTTCTAGATTCACTTTCCATTTAAATGAAATACAACAGTTTAAAATACTGAAATTTTTCCGTCTTTGTATATTACTATTACTGATATACCGTCTGTTTATTTCCAATCAATAAATTCTGTAGCATGAAAAAATGACACAAGCTTTCCGAGGTCGAACAAATTTGAAAGATCGAAAATTATTCATTTACTTAAAATTTTGCGCTGATTACAAATTCTTATTTCTTTTTAACATTTTTGACATCATTATTCAAAATTTTCTAATTTGAGCTTTTTTGATTGGTCGAAATCCAAACTAATCAACATCAAGGATTTCAATTTATTTGCCGAATTAGTTTTAAATTGTGAAGGCAATATCATATTGCCAATATACATATTTGAATAATATTTTCTATCAACTTTTCTTTGATTTTTGCACCAAAGAGTTGCAAATTTTAAAAATCGCATTATATGATATTTTCAAAAACCAGCAGTATGAAATTTCAACGCGGTCTGAAAATTTTTTTATTCTCCTGATCACTTTCTTTAGCGTTCTAGACGTACATTTCGAGCATTTTTGTGGAAAAATAAACTTTAGATTGTTTTGACCTGGGACAGTCTAAAATGACATTAACAAGACGTTTAGATAAATACTGGTGATCAAAACAGTATTCAAATTAATCCGTATTATCCGATGCTTTCAAGGACTATTCTAAATTAGGATTATAGAAATTAAGATTAACCTAAGATCCCTCGAAATATTTGAGGTGAAAACATTCTGGCACACAATAATTTTCACAATAAACAGCTATCTTTTACTTAAAATGTCAGGGTTATTTTTTTATTTGTGGTAAAATTCGAGCCAAATTAGAGAGTGGAGAGTAATGATATTGTATCATGCGGCTAGACGAGGCGAAACCTTTTTCGAAAACAATAGTTCTCAGATCACCTGACGGTGCCAGTTAGTACTTAGTGGTTATTTAGCGCAGAAGTCTACATTTTTGGTGCATTTTTACTTCTTTTTTTGTCGACAAATTTGAAGGCCAAATTGGCCTCGCCAATTGACTAATTTGAAAAAAACCGTGTCTGAAATATAATCGTAATTCCTAAAGACACAAATTTTTTGGTTAATTTTAATAAAATAAACCCAATAGGTTTTAAGGCAAAAGTAATCGAAAAATGAAACATTTCATAAATTTTAGTTCACTTTTACGGCTGGTTAACGCTTACGCCCTGTTAATACCAAAATTAAGGCATTTAAAAAATGTTGATCAAAATTGTATGATTCAGTTCGTTTGTTATTATCTGAAAACTTTCAAATTTGATCAAATTAAATTGACTAATTTACTGATATTCTTCATTTTTTAGATTAATTTTTTTCTAACTTTTCGATCTCGAAGCTCTATTTAAAATTATATTAATTTTGTCAGAATCAAATTTCAAAAGCACTAAATTCAAAAAAAAATTTAAAACTTTTAAAATGACCAAATCAAAAAAAATATGAACAAATTCTATGCACGTTATTATATATTTTTTATATGTTTTTTGTGATTCCTGTATTTGGATATGAAAAGTGCGAAAGCGAAAATCAGCAGCAATGAAATATAAATTCACGAAATATTTCATGTTCGATTGAATTTTTACATTGAAACCGGGTGGTTTATCTAATAAGTTTATAAAATAAACAGTAATAAAAAATCTGGTTTCAAATCGTCAGAATTTTTTGCGCCTGCGCATTTTACGAAGAAAAATATAGAAGAATTCAACCAAAAAGTATCGGTGGACATATTTATTTTTATTTCAAATTGCGTGCTAGAGTTCATGGTTTTCCAAAAACTTCGTTCAGAAAAGTTCGTTCAGAAAAGTTGCCTAACAGGCCAAAGATCTGTCGAACAAACGCTTGGCCTCATACATGTATATAAATAATATATCGCAGATTTCTTTTCAGAATAAAAATTTGGCCAATCGTACGTTTGTTGACTTAATGAGAGGTTTGTGAGCCTAGAAGTCATATCTTCCGGTCAAATGTGCCATATTTTCGATCTTGCGCCAAATTCTCAAAATTTTGGCAAAAAAATCTACACAAAATGTATGACTATTCATTTACGTAACGTAATAACACAGCTTTATTCCAAAGTAATGACAACGGTGGTTTGAAAATCAAAGTAAAAATTTCTAGAATATTGCTATTTATTTTTTTTGAATAAAATGGAGCAAAAAAACATTTTTTCAAAGCAGAGGAAATAAACTCTTTCGACTCGAAAGTTTCGAGAGAGAAAAAAATAATTTTCTAGAATCAAAGTATAATGTTTTCAAAATATTCTCGTGGAAATTATTCGGAGGATTGATTATAAATCATTGATAAATAGAAAATATGAAGAGAAACCGGGAGTGACCCATTAGAGATTATAATTAGGCAACGCTTAGGACTTCTCGGTGCGCACCCTAGATATAATAGAAAAAGGAAGACTTCAAAAATCGTAAGATTTGACTTTTGATTTTTATTACGGATCGGATTTTCTGGGTCGGACATGCGAAGGTGAGTGTTGCTTTTGTGATGAAATTCGACGCAGAGGCAGGATTTTCGATACCAAAAGATGCGAAAAATGGTGAAGTGACCCGACCTGGTAAAATGTTCTTAGCGATTTGGGCGTAATAAGGAGTAGGCTATTTTCTTTCTTTCTGGCACTTTATATCTGGACTCATGATTCTGATAAAGTAGACTTCAGATTCGTTTTTACGAAAATACTAATTTTTGTATTTTTTTGCTACGTTTTTAACTCCCGTAGTCACTACGGCGTAGTGGCCGACAATCTCTGGACCCGTAGTGTCTTTGCACCATCCGTGGGTTTTGCGCATTTTGAATCAGCATATAACCGACGGATTCATTAATCAACATATATTTTTTCAAGATAATAATATTAAACAAAGAATTTTCTACTGTCGCTAGAAAAACAATTTAAAAAAAGTTTATAAAAATTCATCAAATGTGAATAAGAAAATTAAAAAATCTCTCATTTCGCCGATTCTGACAAACAAGTGCATAAATAACACGAATTTAGGGTTAATTGACATTTTAAAATTTGAAATATTAAACTGTCACCAATTTGGGGTATGTAATCTGCAAAAATTGAATGTTTTAAAGAGAAATTCTCTAGTAAAAATGACTCTTAATTTTGTGGACCATTTATTTCTCTCTACTTCTGTCGCCTACGCATTCTTATGTACCTTATTCGGAAGTTTGGACTTCTAGAACTGCTCTATTTAAACCCGGAGGCCAATTTAAAATGGAGGCCAAAAAAGTCTTAGAAATTCGTGACGATTCTTTTAAGGGGTCTTCCACGTGATTTGATACTTTTTGAAAAAAACATGAGTACAGTAATTTGAAAAAGTACTCAAATTACGGTCAAAAAATTTCCAGGGTCAACTTCAAAACGTTTTTAGAACTTTTTCAACATTACACCAAAGTCCGGAATTAAATCACGTGACGAAATAATCCAAAAAAGGTTTGGAATATGTCTAAATTAATCCTTATTCTCGAAAAATAAGATCACGTGACGTTTTTGGAAGAATATTATTATGTTCAAAACTCTTGATTAGGTGTTAATTGGCCCAAAAAATTTTTCGGCGTAATTTGATCGCTATTTATTTACTTGAACCAAAACCTTAATTCCCTAATTTGAAGTCACGTTGATCGTTTTTGGCATTGGTGTACCGGGAAAAAAGTCTAAAAACTTCTAAGGAACCCTTACTTCTTTCAAAAATTGATTTAAGCAATTTTTGAAGAAAAACAGTACTATTTTTTATCAACCTTATTCCTTAAATACACGGTCACGTGATCATTTGAGGCTAATGGTGTAATGGGAAAAAGTTCTTAGAATATTTTTCTGATCCCGCTCAGAGGCCTTTTTTGATCATTTAAATTTTTTTTGCAAAAAAAAAGTACTGTATTACAGTAAAAATTTTCGAAAAAAAAACGCACAAACGTCAATTATCTAAATAGTCGATCTATCACTTTGAAATTTTTTATTTTTACATTATTAAGGGTCCTAAATTGCGATTAAAGGCCATTGCACCACGGATGGTGCAAAAGACACTACGGGAGTTAAGATCTCTCTCTGAACATTGTCAAGTTTAAATTCAGAAAGTTTCGGTGGTTTCAGTAGGCTAGATTTCGAATTTCTGCTAAATCATGGTGATACATAAGAGTTGATTTTTGAAGTAACGATATATATTCTGATTGTTACGAAAACAGAGTACAGGGGAGGTCTATATCAAATATTATACAGTATAATTATAATAATTATCCAGTATAATTTATACTTACTGGTCCCGTAGAACTTTGACGTCGGAGACCTAAAGAATCGTGTGATTTCATTGGTCACACATTGACTCTTGTGTATTGAACAATCAAAACATGTCCCAGAAGTGTCTCTGACGTCATAGATCTATGGGTCCAGTAAGTATAATCTTCGATATCGCCTGACCAATATCGCCGAAAAACCTACGTCATTTCACGATTTTCAGCTAAAATCTCTCCAGTGCCGACATCGCCGAATTGCGTTGGTGTTTGAGGTTTTTATTGCAAATTTCATTGAGTTTGACATGAATGACGTCACTTCCAAATCGAATTTCCCAAATCTACCCATTTTAATTATTTCTGGATTTGCTTAATTTGAAAATATTGTAAACGCATTATAAAATTGTTTAACTTTTTAAATTACGACGAGATTTTGAACACGTTTTAAGCGTTTTCATTTTTGAACGACAAATTTGATGCCTGTTGAACAGATTGTTAGCATGTCGCCGTAACTGCCATATCGCGGAAACTTCCAATATCGCCGAAAATGCCGATATCGCCGAAACTTGTCAAAAAACTTTCGGATATACATTGGGCTGCCCAATTTGGGCACCACATTTACTAATTTTGTAACATTTACTCTCGAAAAACAACACGAACCATTATCAAAATATCAAAGTCTCAGAAAATGCATACTAAGTACATGCCTTAGAAGCTCTAGTTAGAACTCAAAATGAACATAACGTAATCAGAATTTATCAGTGATGAAAATCGTGTCAGAAAGTTCCAGCACAAGTTTGCTAAAACATGACTGATGAGGCTATTTGTCACTCTAACTATTTTTTAAACTAAGATTCAATATTTTGCATTTTGAAGCTTATTACCCCCTACTTTATTTTCTTTGCAAATTCGTGGGAGCCGAGTTGAGCTAAAAATGATACTTCAAGTTCTTGGCCCTGAATTTATGAATTTCAAAAACGCGGATTTGGCCATTAATCTGTATACGTCAGATTGTTTGACCTTGCATTAATTTCATTTATGGCTAGCGTGGAGGTTAAGTAGCTACGTTCAGAGTAGTCAATCCAGGATGATCTATAAAACTAAAATGCATTTGCAAAAGAATTAAAAAATTGCACAAGATTAAATTCAGGGTTCGGACCGGGAGAACGAGGAACCGAAGGATGAATCAGTGCTATTAAGCAATCTAGTATTACGTACTTTGTTGAAAATTTTACACTTTTAGCCCTAATTTGTACAATTTTGAGTATAAATTTTGAAAAAATCAACTTTTTGACGACTTGCAGTGGGAATGTTACATCTAAAAAAGGACTGGAAATTGTAGTTTCTAAACACATAAATTTGTAAAAATATAAATAAAATTATACTATTTGAGTACGAGTGAGTAAAAAAGTGTTAAAATTCCGTTGTCTTAATATTCGCAAAACGACTTGGGTCGATGTATTTGAGCACCATTTTATTAGGCACCATTATAACTTGTATACAAAATTTGTATAAAAACACTGAAGTTCAATCCTAGATGTTCGACCTATCAAAAGATTCACTTGTAAGACATCATAACGTATCGCGGTTCGCGGCTGATATTAAATTTAAAATTATATTTTTCCCATTATAAAAATCAGTAGCCAACTAATCAGAGAGCTCGATTGAAAAATACTTCGGTATAAGGGAGGCCTCATATGATTACTTACCAAGCTCTCTGATTGCTTGGCTACTTATTTTTATAATGGTTAAAATATAATTTAAAATTTGAGTCATAAATATGAGTCATATCGCTGGCCCAATATCGGCGGAAAAAACTTATGCAAATTCAGGATTTTTAGCTTAATTCCATGGAGGTTTTAAATACAAAACACTTTGAGTGCGTCATGAATGACGTTATATTTCAAGATAAAATTTCCCACATTTACTTTTTCGAAATTTGGTTGCGTTTGGTGGAGTACTCATTTCTTCAAATTTAACTTTTATGCTTCATTTGAGCCTACTGTAAAACTCATTAAAAAAAATTAAAAACACAATTAATTAATTGTATCTCATCGCCGAAAGTGCCAATATCGCCAAAAGTGCCCAATATCGTTGAATTTTTGTAGTAAAAAGCTTTCGGCGATCTTGGGCCTCCCCTGGATTTAATTTTTAACATATACACACATGTAACAAGTTCATGTAAGTTAAAAATGTAAGCAAAACGCTTTTATTTATTCATGTAGTCTACTAAATCGAATGCTTATTATCAATTTTTATTTGTGAGTTTAATACAGTAGTCGTTTAGTAGCTAAGGGAAAGTTTAATGGGCGAAACATCTTGAATTAGCTCTGGAACTGTCACGGCATGCCGAGTAAGTGCTAAATTTTCAAGAAAATCCTGGGCATCTTGTTTTCTGTATAAAAATTAAATGTTCTCAAAAACACGCTGATATTTTCATACTTTCTAAGCAAAATTTTGGTGAAACAGAAAAATTTCAAATTAAAACTTTGACTATCCAAATAGGCGCAAACAAGTGGTTTCCTAAAAAAATATTTTAATTTAAATTTATTGGCCTCAAAGCTATCTTGGATCGTGAATTTTCGTTATTATTTTTGGGCTGTTTCGACAAATTTTATAATATATTTTATTAAAATTAAAAGTTGGTTTGAGTGACATTGTCCATGTTTTGCGTCTTCAGAGTGAGAATAAAATTGNCAATGGATGAATCGGGCCTCAGTTTTGCTTGATTAATGCCCGATTCGTCGAAATAATCAGGTAATTGGGATGTCAGATGGGGTTTGAGAAAACAAGGACATAATAATTTCATGATTTTGTGATCTTTTTGAGTGTTCAGATTAGGGTTTTCGATCCGAATAAATATTCTTTAAAATATTTTGTCAAATGTCCCCTTCAAATTTCATGTGATCAAAAGTGCTTGTCATTTCCGTGGAATTTGCAGGTGTAGTAGCTTTGACAAAATCATTGAATAGTTTTCATCGTCCATTTCATATTATAACATGGAAAATATAAATAGTGAATATCAACAAACACATCTAGAAAGTTGACCAGGAAGTCTGAAAAAATCAGCTTGTTTTCATTTAAGTTTATCGGGAAACAAAAATAAGAATGCCTAAAGCTGAGTCTAAAATTGAGCAAGACACCCCTAAAAAACAATACGAATTTGATTATGTGAAATTTTATTTCCTCAGTAATTTCTCAAAAGTTTTGACTGAATATAACTTCGAATAAGCCAAAGTTCCCTGGTTGTTTTTGCCCATAAAATGTTCCCTTACCCAGTGACCAGTGTTACTGGCATACTCGAATAATTTCTTTAGCATTGGAACATTTGAAAAGTTGTTTGATATTTTTTGCTCATGATAAAAATGTTGTTCTTCCCAAATAGTACCATAGTTTGTGTCCGGCAGATCATCTTCGGTGAACTTTTAAAACGTAAAAAACGATAAAATTACGAGTTTTTCAAGATTACCTTTAGTTAACATATTCATTAAAGGGGGTTGTGGGTGTAAATGAGGCAAGAGTTAAAGAAAATTGTTTCTTTGTTCTCAAATCGTTATGAAAAATATACCGCTCTGATTGGACGAAGCGACGCACAAGACCCACCACTCACTGCATCATGTGTTGTTATTTTTTTCATCCACCTGCGCATAGAAATTATAAAGAATGAATCCATTTTTTCACGCGTAAAACCGACAGAGTATAACTTTTTCAATGAGCTCGGCAACATTTATCCGAAAATTATCATACAATAAGCAGAAAGTAAAACGAATAGCACGCCTACGTTTTTCTTCAAATTCGTATCTTTTTGCATTACACGCCTACGCGTTTTGGTCACCAGCATTCGTTAAACTTCAAGTGGATAGTACATTGCATAAATGGTCTGGCTCATTAACTATTCGAAGACGTCGTACTTTTCCGCAACATCTTTGTTTGATTCAATTTAAAGCAAATTGAATAAAACAAAGATGGTTGGGAAAAGTACGACGTGTTCAAATAATTACAGCGACGTCCGGTTTAAAAAAATCTCCTTCGGTCTTTAGGCGGTAAAATGAAATTCAGAATGTTTTTTAAATCTGATTATGCTCGGTCAATTTTGTTCAAAATTGAATAAAACAGAACATTTATGAAACGTATGAAATGTGGCTACATTTTACCAGAAGCTCGTTGAAAAAGTTAATCTATGTTGGTTTTAAGCGTGAAAAAAACGGATTCAATGTTTATAATTTCCTTGTTGGTGGTTGCTGCCTTGTGTTTGGTCAGCCCACGCCCTCGCCCACGCTCTAAAAAAGAAACTAATCAGATAATCTCGTTTTATTCTTTTTAAGAATGAATTATTGGGAGAAGGATCTAGAAATATATATTAACTATTTTCTTCCGCTCATGCATTCTTTACACCCACAACTCCCTTAAGGTAGAGTTACCAGCTTACCAGGGGGTGGTAAAGAATAGAGGTTTTAAAGGGGGTAGCGATCGTTAAATGGTACCTTTGTACTCCACTTTACCAAAATACTAAACTGTTTCGAAACTTTTGAGGCTAGCCATTTGGTAGATCTATCCTTTATCTACGAAAACAATTTATCAGAATAATTTTTGGCTGAATCTGATGACCATCATGCCGCGAGTTCTAGAAAGCCTAATCAAATTTCAAAGTACTTGTCCTCCTAGAGCTCGCATACCATTCTACTCAAAGTTTGCATGAACCACAGAAACTATAATGACCGTTACTTTGCTGAATCATATCTTTGAATTTCCGACAAGTATTTTCTAGAACTGCGAAAACCCGCCTTATTTCTTGGTTTTCGCTCTTCAAACTACTACTCCACCGAGGTTAAATTTCAGAATTCAGTATTAATTTGAGAAAAGACGGAGAAATATGTTTCGGGTTTTATTTTCAATCCTAGAAAATCGCATTTTAGTTAACCGGATATGAAGACATGGAAAGTAAAAGTCGTCGGATATAGGCAAAAGTACCATCAAATTAAAGCTTGGGTGATGCCGAGAAGAAAATCTGTTTACAGTATTTTGCCTTATTGAGTTTTTCTGGTCGAAAATTGGGCTTCAATATTTCCGAATAGAAATTACTCAGAAAAATTCTCAAAAAATGAAAATTTCGAACTTTTTTTGAAATTTTTTGTGTTTTTTTCAATAAGTTTATGCTTCTTGAGTGTTACCTAGCAATTTCGTGCTATTTATACACCCCAAAGTACCCTCAAAAGAGTACGACCGCTACCCCCTTAAGGGGGTTTTATAGGCAGCCCATATCTTTTGTACTGAAAATAATTTTGACTTGATTTTAAAATTTTTGATCCCGACGTAGATTGTTTAATCATATAAAGAAATAAAAATTTGATAAAATTCAACATTCTTGAATTTTTTTCATAAAATTTAAAACAAGCTTATTTTGATTATATAGGTTCTATAGGCAAGTCGTATCGTTTGAACTAAAATAAGTAGAGATCTGATTTTATGATTTTTGAACTCAACGTAGCTTTTTTAGTTATAAAAACTCAAAAAATCGTTAAAAATTACCAAAAATTATCGGAAAAAATATTAAAATTTTTGCTCTAGCGCTCGAACGGTTGAATATTTGGTCATAGTTTATAATACCGTTTCCCGAAACATTCAACTTACGGATCGTTTGGTCTTAAATAAAAACTGATTGGACGAAATGGTGTCAAAAATAAATTTTCAAATCGTACCCTGGGAGTTAAAAAATGAAATCGTTACATCAGACGCAAATTTTGTTGACAATTATTACAAAAACATAGTGCACGGAAAAATAGTTTGCCATGTAGCATGAAAACATACAACTTCCGTGGCCAAAATAGCAAAACGTCTTTTCGCCAGCTCATACCTTTTTAGTAAGAAATAAAAATCATTTTTTCCGCCTTTGAATTTCGCAGGTAATGTCAAATTTTGAAACATTTCCTAAAAAAGACGAAAAAAAATACGGCTTTTTCGAGAAATTTTTTGCTCCTGGTTAACCTCATTTACCGGTTGGTTCAACCTGCTTTCTTAAAAATATAATTTGAAAAGTCTTCCAGAGATTACGAACGAACGTATTAAAATGTTTTAGTCACTTCCTATGTCTATGCCGAGAGAAATAAGCAATTCAAAAAGTCCATTTCGCCTATAAAACCCCCTTAACCCCTATCTAAAGGCACTACTTTGAGCGCTTATCCCGGGGTAACTGGACAAGATATCAATTAACTTATTTGTCACTGATTGAGATCAAGGATAGAATTAAGTGAATAACACGTAACATTTCTAAATTTCGAAGTTTGTGAACTATATAACTGCGAGAGAAAAGAGAGGTTCACTCACCTTGTATTTTTTGAAAAACCATACATTTTTTAAAATGACATATAAGTTACAAATGTACAAGTGAAACTTTAGCTATTTATAACTGGTCTCAGATTTGAAATATGATATCTCGATCGCTTACAAGAAAAATATTCATATCGCCGCGCGTCAAAATATATGCAGTGATATGTGTGTGATAATGTGAAATATATTGCTTATCAGCTGAAAACTCAAAACCAGTACCACCTTATGTTCTTCATTTGATCGATTTGTCTTTGTCGGCTTTATTTGGGTTCAATTGCCGATCAATTTTTTCGAAAAATAAATTTTTGAAAATATTTTTTTGTTCATTATTTTGTGTTCCATAATAATCACTTGTGAAAAATTATTCTTCGTATAGGGACTGCAGAAAAATAAACTCATATCAAAAGAATACTCAAATACTTTCCTAAAAACTGGCTTCCTCAGACTGTCAATATTATGTATTGACACAATTAATTTTTTACGAAATTTTGGCGAAAATCCTTAAAAAAAGTAGGAAAAAATAACTTTCGAACGGCTAATCGTATAAAATTTTCAACAATATTTTTGGAAATAAAATTGCAAAATCTATGACATATTTGAATTGTAGATCTGTGACGATGTTATTTCTGCGCCGTTTTGGCTCCCGAAATTTTTTTTGCCTTCAGATAGTCAAAGGGTGTGAGGGGGTTACGGGGGGTTGACTGATTAAATAAAGGCCTTAGAGGCATCAAAAATGCTCAAAATTGATACGGGTGATAATTAAGTGTACTAAAAACTCAATCATCATTTTTTCTCGAAATTTTCGCATTTTTTCGAGCGAGCGAGAATATACTAGAGTCCCTGAACAGTGAGTAACTCTGCCTTTAAAGCATATTCGATAAAATGATGCCGAATCATTAGTCGAAGCATTAAAACATCTCTACAGCTTTTTGCCGAAGAGGAGGATTTTTATTTTGGTATGGTTCCAATCCTGAGGATTTTTTGTGACTGTTTGCTGCAGGTTGTAATTTCTTTTTGACGGTGTTTGGCGACCATGTTTCGCGTTTTAAACACCGAAGAAAATTAAATTACAACCTGTTTCAAACCTGAAATGCGTCATATGGTTAATTGCGAAGGTTAAAATTTCATCGTTTTACTATTCCATAATATGACTCATATTATATGAGTCAATACATATGAGTCATGACGCATGACGCATATAATACTACCCTGATAATATTTTTTTGATCCTGGTTACCAAAATCGAACCTTCGAGAACCAAAATTCGAACCTTACACATCACATTATTATAATAGTATGACGTGATAAAATTTATATTTGTTACATATCACTGAAATGAACGAATTTTTTTTTTAAAACGCACAGGAATGGTTTCGATATGACTATAATGTTATGTAAATATTTTCTATTCATGAATATATCATTTTATAGTTTTCGGTGTTTTAATGGTCTACCCTAATCATCATGCATAGTAACCCATGAATTTGCCGCTTTTATTTTATCATCATGTTCTATAGTGTTGAGGGCGTCAAGCAAGTCTAGCCGCCAATTGCGCTTCATAGAATTTGGACGACCCAGTACACCAAAAGTAAGATAGACGAGCAAAGACTAAAAAGGCACATACAAGTTGTCAAAAGTGTATTAATTGACAAAATTTTCAGTATCAAATAATTTAAATTACCGTGAACCATTGAAATTTTTTCAATTTGTAAATTTCAGTCATTTTTTTGCTGCAAATCGAAAATTCTATTTCACATCTAATGTCTAGATAATATTTATGACAAGTTCATTTATAAAGATTACCATCTGGCGTTAGAAGGAGCAATAAGCATTTTTCAAGAAAACCGATGGTGAATGAATAATTAACATACCGTATGTTGCATGCGTAAGTTTTTGACAAAATGGTGATTAACATTAATCAAACTCAATTTTTTGATTGTCAAAGATGAATTATATTACTTAATTCGGCTAAATATTCGGCTGCTTTGTTTTTTGTAGGAAATCATTGAGGGTTTGAAAGTTCAAGAAGTTTTTTGTTAATGATTGTAAATTACATTTATTTACGAAAAACCTCTTTGAACTCACAGATACAGTAACTGTTATACCATGTATTTACTGAAGAACAATAGCTGTATCATATTCTAGGCTGTCCAATGTGCTAAGTTAATTGGGCACTTTCGGCGATATTTGCAAGTTCGGCGCTATGGGGACAAAAATAGAAAATTTCATTCAAAAATAATAAATGTGTATACCAGGGGTCGGCATAACCTGATCGGATCGAACTTCCGATCCGATCAGGTTTTTAAAATCTTCGATCTGATCAAGTTCGATCCGATCAGGTTTTTGAAATCTTCGATCCGATCAGGTTTTTCAAAAGTTATGCCGACCCCTGGTGTATACAGTGGAAATGACGACAAAATTTGAAACTTTTTCAATTTTTAGCTGATTTAACCACTTGTTCAAACAAATTAAAAATACGTTACCCGAAACCTAATCAAGCAAAAATCCAAATAAGAAGACTAAGAAAATTTAATATTGTAAAATGACGGCATGCATTACGTCATCAAACTAATTTGTAAATAGAACATCAAACGCCCACGCAATTGGGCAATATTGGCACTTTCAGCGCTATGGGCACTCACATACCAATAATCGGTCTCAATAAGACTTTGGCACAAACTAAGATCGCAATGAACAAAGTAATACGATTTCAGCATATTTTTGATCGGTGGGCAGTGGGCACCATAATTAACTATTTGAAAACTTTTTATTAAAATTTAATACAAACCGTACCACTACTTACAATAAACTCTGGTACCGGAAATGCAATAACGATTATTATTAAATGCTGAACACGTTTTCATAATATAAACTGGATGCTGAAATACTGCTAATAAATGAGAAAGTGATAATATTTATGTAAAAAGTTTTCTTTATTCTTGATTAGCCCAGGTTATGATCAAAAAAAAATTATTTGACCTTCAAAATCTGCATTTTGATGTAAAAGTATAAAATACGCTTTCGCGTAGGTTCAATCATTTTGGATAGCATTTCTCCAGTTGTAGTGTATCAAAGGTGTCAAAACAAATGGTATATTTGTTTATATGTACAAAAAAATTATTTACAGTATACCAGTATAAAAAAATAAATTCCATTTTTTTAGTTTTCCAAAAATGAAATTTGACACCACCCTTTGTCAGGTGTTGTCATCACTTTATGTCGACTAGTACTGCGACTAGTAGTTTAAGACTAGTAGTTTAAGAATTTGATTTTTCTACTCAAATTTTCATAAAAAGTCGGTGCTGGTTTTCTAATAAAGATTTACAAAATAAACTATTTTTATGTTTAAAAATTCACTGACGTTCCAAAATTATTTGTGTATATCATAATGAAGCTAAATTTAAGTAATCCAAGATTCTCAGTCGTTTAGAACTAGGGCTCAATTTAAGTTTGTATCCAAAATTTAGAATAAAAATTTCAACTGGTATTTGTAGAAAAAAAGTGTGTTTGACCGGGGGCTATTTGTTAGCATAAAGGCCCTGGTCCTAGCGTTTGAAAGTAGCAGCTAAGCAAAAAAATATAAATTTTTATCAAATTTGGCGTAAGTGTTTTTCTGAAATTTTTTTAATTTCTAGGTCGAAAGAAATTAATTTTTTTCGAAAAAAATTTTTTCGTGCGTTTTTCAGCGTAAAGTAGTACAAAAGTAGGCTTATTGGCGAAGCTCTGGTGGTCTCTGTAGTAGAAAGTTTTTTGGCGTATAATGGTAAAAAAATCCGAGGGCTATTTCAAGAAATGAAAAAATGTTTGTTTTGTACAAATAACCACCAGGGGGCGCTGTTTCTCGCTTTTATGCTAGTTTCTCTTCAACGAAATCTAGAGCAAAAATCACGTTACACAGGGTGTACCCTTAGGTGGTCATGGAAATTATTCACAAGCTGTGATTTTAAAAACACTAAAGAGAGGTTGAAGCAGATTTTAAATTATAGAGTCGAAGATTTTTTGTACAAAGTAGCATCGAATATTCTTTTGCTTCCCATTGAATAATTAAGGGGGTAGTCGGCCTTAATTATGGAAAATTCTAGCTGATGATTCTTCATTCACATTCCAGCATTCTTCATTTGAACCAAAACTCGACGATGTCAAGCTCACCGGAATGTATTGTCCTGAATAGTTCATTAGGAAAAATATTTAAAACAAATAATTAAAACTTTTCTTCCCATTTTGAAATTCTTAAAAAAATCGCGGAGCACGATCTATGTGGAGTACTTCTGAAAACTTTGTCACCTAGAAACGTTTTTCATCAAAATGTCCAAAGGCCGATAAAAGAGAATTTCAACAAATTTGATGTTAAAAAATCTTCAAAAGTAATTTTGAAAATATTGAAAAAAGTTATTTTGTCCGGACAGATATTTTGAACTGATTTGTTTCAATCACAATTATACCATTTTCAGCAAACTTTTGAAACCTTGTCACCTTGAAATTTCTCAAACAATTTTTCGAGAGTCAACAAATTGAATTTACGAAATGAAATTTTTAAACCGTCTAGTTTGTGAGAAAAAAGTATTTTAAGCATGATAATTGACTAGCTATATCTAATAGAAAATCTGTCAATCTAACGTAAATTTGATTAGATGAAAAAGTTATTTTGTCCGGTCAGAGATCATTATGATATTTTGTACTGTTTTTATAAATTATAATCTGATTACGATCAACATTAATTTTTTATAATAACAAATTAGACCAGTTTAAAATTATAGGAACCGCCACCATGGTTTATATTTCTAGAAAATTCATCTTCAGGTGATATATTTAAATGATAAAAAAATAATAAAAAAAAAATTGAGAATTGAGTTCATTTAAATTTCAGCAATAAATTTCAAATTTTATTTGAAATATGTTTCCGCAATGAAAATTTGATATTGACAAAGAGATGCCTCGAAACTATTCAAGAGTTTGTCTATTCAGAAAAACATAGTTTAATGGTTTAAATAACGGTATAATATAATGGTAAAATATGTTTAAATGGTCTTGTTTGAGATAAATCTAAGTCGATAGTATTGACTCAATACCCAATTGTTTTTTAATAAGCGAAAAGATAGATGAGGTTCGTTGGGAGGTTGCAAAGTGGCTTGAATAATCTATAAAATTCGTATGACAGCAACTTTGTATTTCCGATAATTTATTTTTTGCATCGTTTCGCCGCTTCAAGCATTTTAAAATAGTGATTAAACATTTTCAAGTCTTTAAAAAATACAAATTCTCGAACAGCTTAAGGGGATTGTGGGTGCAGTAGTCATTTTTGACCACGGTCTCAAATTCGGTATTATTTTTCTTGTATCTGACCATCCAGCACATGAGAAATTGATTTCAAGCAAAAAAAAGTTTTTCACTATCGAATAACTAGTTCTAGAATATTGGATTTGCTTGCAAAAATAATAAATTTATTTTAAATTCTAGACATAAGATAGTCTCAAATTCCGTAGAATAATAATCACAGCAAAAAATAACCTAATGAATGAAAGTATTTTAATATTATAATTGTTAAGATTTTTGCCCCTTTTTAAATATTTCAATTTTTAGCCTAATCAATGTAATAATGGAGCGCAGTAGATTTGCATTCAATAGTGATTGCGAGAATTCTGACAGAAATTATTCTGATTTCGTTCGATAAGAATTTTACTTAAAAAATCGAGAATGATAAATGAAAAACAGAAAAAAATCACATGTACCGTTCGTGAGTTAAACTTTGATTTGTAAAAAAACTTTGGTTCAGGAAGATAATTCGAGTTTTGAGTTCTTGCCGGATTATAAGAAAATCTGATTTAAATTGTTTTCATTAAAGTAGTGGCGAAATCGTACCACGATATATTTTTAATCGATATGAACCGATTGTCCACAAAACTTTTGTTCACCATACTTTAATCGCACTGACCACCCTCTTAAGGTTATGCGGTTTCATCAGTTTGTTGTTTTTGTAGCTTAAAATTACCGACGCTACAGTAATAATCTATCATTATCTCACATTTTTTATCGAAGACACAGCGTATACCCCTTATTATTAAATTTACCGAAAACGTTTCGATTCCCTGTATTACTGGTGCAAGAAATTTTTTGGATAATCGTTATTAAAAACCGGCTGAACCCTAATCTTGTAACGCAGCACCCGAGTCAGAATGAAATTTTGATTAAAGATAAGGCGTTTGACAATTTAAGGAAGTGCTCATTTATTATCGGAACGGTTTTTTGATAATAATCTTGTTAATTATTCTAAATTTGACATGAATTTTAACGTTGCAAACATCTGATTTAGCACATTTTTTCTGTCGTGCGCGAGTTAAGTGTTTTGTTATACGCTATCTTATCTATTTAAAAAACTGATCTTCCCTGATCTTCGAAATAAGAAAAGTGAGGCAACCTTGTAAAATCCGGCTATTTCAAAATTTACCAGATCTTCTGAAAATTATTTCAAATTTAAGTTAAATTCTGATGAAAAAATATAAAATCACTCAAAATAGAAATGACTCATTCTTTTGAAACCGGATATTTTGTCTGTGATTCGTGATAAAAGAACCCATTCGAAGATGAAATTATAGAGTCGTTCATCAGTTAAAAATGGTGTTCTTATCACCAATTTATTTTATATGTTTATTGAATAAAGTTTATTTTAAAAATGAGTATTTTTTTATTGACGCGGATTATTATCCAACTGTTCATGTCGATGAACGAACTAAACCCAGTTTTCTAGTACACGCTTAATTTCAAGAAACAATTTCATGTCAATTCATCGAAGCGATAAAGGGCCTAGTGGTGTAAATTCAAATTAATCCCTTAATTACAGGTGCACCTCCTTAACACTACACCGTGCACAAATAGAGATTTGTGCTCGATTTAACTGGCCGCGAAGCAGGACAAAGAGGAAAATGAGATTAAGGCAACCGCGGACCAACTCTCGAAGTCGAAAATAATTGAAAAAATTAATAATGTTTTCGGTTTAAATAAATTGGATTTGAGAAACTCACTTGAACGATGTGATATTACGACTAGATCAAGTTTTTATGTGAAATTTTTTCTTGGTAACACGAATAATTCGAAAGATATTTTTCCAATTGAGTTGAGTAAATTGGATGAGATATTTTGTAGGCACAGTACAAGTTTTCAAGAAAATTTCAAAGAACTGTAATTTCCATGTTCTGACTCGGCCATAGTAAAGTTTTATAAATCAATTCTGAACAACGTTTTGCAGGATGCATTTCAAAGTTTCTGAGAAAAATAAATTTTGAACTTTTCAAGGCTCCAAATATTTAATTCTAGAGTCAATTTATTGTACTATTTTAACCTTGGGCCAAAAATAAACTTTTCATTGCCCACACAACATTTAGTAACTCTAGAATTCAATCTTTGAAGTCTCGTAACGTTCAAAAATTATTCTGATCAAAAACTTCACAATGCATTCTGCGAAACGTTGTTCAGAATGAAATCAAACACTTTTACCACGGCCACGTTTTTTAAAATATCACGTGAATAATTAAATAAAAAAGGAGGGTACGAATCGGACTATTTTTAGATTTTTTTCGGAGATCACTGAAATTGTTGAATTATCAGTTTTTGTTACAAAAAATGAAAACTATGGTCTGATTCGGACCATTTCTTTGTTAATTTCTTTTTTCTTTTAATATTTTTGCTCAGTTTGAGCTATCTAAGAACTCAATCGGATGAGTCGTTTTTAAAAGCCGAATCAAATAAAAATGTTGGCTGGAAAAGTGGCATAAAAGCTCCAGCAAGTACCGTAATAGATAAGTTCTATTTTTTTTGCAGAACACGAAAGTGATTGTATGAAATTAAAAACTTCAACCCTAGGATTTATTTCTCCGGATGTTCGTTCAAATTATAAATCCGTTTTGTAACATGCCAGTTCCTGGTGACAGTTAAAGTTGTCTACTCATAGCATTATTAGCTCAACATTTCTAATTATTTTTCTTGTACTAAAATAGCTAATTTTGAAATTCTTGAAAACTTAATGTTTATTAAGGGTTAAGGATTTTACTTTCTTTTTTCCAACCTGGTTACCTTGATTTTTCCCCGTTTTAATTGGTTTGTCAGAAGAGGGTGTTCTCAGATTTCTCAGATTTTCTCAGATTCAACCAATCAAAACGACGGAAATCAAGTGTCACCAGTTTGGAAAAAAGAAGGGAAAAACCTTACACCCTGTACTTAAAAAAATTAACTTTATACAATTAACTTTATAGTACTAAAAAAATCATTCATTTCAGAAATTAACCCTCTGACTCCGAAATCTGGAAATTTGTCGAACATGACCAAGCAAAACTCGATCAATAAATTACATGCCTCAGTATATCACATACCGGACAATTTTCATTCAAAAATTCACTCGTAGATTGTTAATAAAATCTGGCGCTAAAAATTAATAGGATTCAAGCTATGACTACAAAATTTAAAAAAAACATATTTTTTTATAAATTTTACGTATTTTCGAGTTTTTGAATTTGCTCAAGAATTTATCATTATCTATTTTTTTGTCATCGGGGACACCGTAGGTGGCAGGGTTTTTGAAGGTCAAAACCATTTTTTAGACTTTTCAAATTTAAGGTTAATGTGTGCATTTTTTGTAACCATTTCACAATTAATCTGAAAAAATTACTTAAAATAGTACATAAATATACAATATATAAAATATTCCTTTTTTTTGTGAAGAAAACATTTTTATCGGGTAGCTGATTTTTGCTCTCCATAAATAGGCATAAGTTGGCAGAAAACATCATTTTAGACGAGTAAAATCTTTCAAACATGGGTTTTTCCTGAACCACAAAGAGGTATTTGTACTTATCATGTAGCTCACTCGTGTGAAATGACAGACTAGCTCAAAGAGCGGTTTAGCTGATAAAACATTAACTCATGTACCAAAAACTAGAGTCAGGGTGTAATCACTGCCACATTTTACTGTCAGCCTAAAAATTGGATGATTTATTTGACCTTTTAATCTTTTGGATAAATCTGAGTTAGATTCAAGAATTCGAATTAATTTTGAACTCGGGTGTGAAATTATATTATCTCTAAAACATGCAAAACTTGCATTTGAATTTCAAAGTATAGCAGCTAATTTTTATGACGTATCAAATTGATAGTCGTTTTTAGTCTATCATAGTCGTTTTTCCATATTTTTGTATAAAGACGCACTTTTTTCACTAATTTGAAGAAAAAGCGTGTGCAACCAAAACCTTGTTTTTTTTACTGCCCCAAAAAATGCTTAAAATTTGTATTCAGCTTGAAAATGATTTAGAATAAAAAACTGAACGTTGAACAATATAAATATATTAATAAAACACTTTTGTTGGACAAGAAATTAATAATTTCGGAAGAACTGAGGCCGGATTTGCGAAATTGCTTTTCGGACCAGAAATTTGGTTTCTGCGTTAAAAACTTTTTTGATTTCTTCATTCTTGATAATGACTATACAATAAATGTCGGAACAATGGAAAACATTCAATTTTTGAATACGCCTAAAATATTTTACAATGTCTCAAACAACAGCAAAAAAATATGTATTAAATTTTTCAGCATTAATACATTTTTTTATAACAAAAAATGAATTTTTAAAAAATCAACCAAACAAGCTTATCAAGTGAAAATAAGGTGGTGAAAAATCGATTCCGCTGAAAATTTGTGACCAGACGGAATCGTCGCCAAAAATCGGCTTGGCGTCTTGACATATCACATCTTTAGGAAGTTTCAGGAATTATAGGTCACCAACATATTGAAAAAAGTTAAGTTTGGGAAATTTAATCCGAAAAATTATTGTCATTTTGAGTTCACTAAGCACAACACCCCGATTTGACATAAAAGGTTAAATTACAATATTCAATACAAAACAAGCTGATCCTGGGGAAAACGTTTACCCTGAGTAGTTACTCCCAGTAGTTAAAAACTCGGTGGATTTTTCTTTGTACATACAAATCCAGGTTTTAAGTCCTGGGAAATTATGCATAACATTTGTTTTATATAAATTAACGAAATTGAAAAATACAATTTTGTTGAACTTTAAATTTCACGAAAATATTGCTGGCTAAAGAATAATCTGACCAACACTTGCAGTTAAGGAGGTAACCAGTGCGAAATCAATTTCGCTTATAGTTCGAAACTCTTCTATTCCTTAAATCAGTCGTTTTCACATGTTATCGGTTTTTTATCATATATTTCAGAACAGCCTGTCAGTAGCTATATTATTTTGTTTTGATGGCCGCAATTTTTGATAAAGCCTTGATTTTCAAAATGGTTAAATTTTTTTATTTTTTCTTGTAAAATTCGTTGGCCAATCATCGGCATTTTCAAGCTAAATAAATAGCCAAGTGAAATCAAAAAATCCCCAATTGAAGGATTTTTGTCGATTATGGTAGTATTTCGGCTAAATTGTTAAATTCATGCTTAGAAATGTACTTATATTTTAACAGAATCTAGCTGACTAAAAAAAACCAAACTCCTGCAGGACCCTGTCGTGTACATAAAAAATTCCAAATATTATAATTTATTTGAGGCCTTCTCCCGAGGTCAAATTATATGAAATACCGTTGATCCAAAGAGTAGAAGTCTGATGTTTTCTGACTGATTGCGACTCAATTAAAGACGCCTCGATTTTTCCGAATTCGGCCAAAAGTCCAGTCGAAGAATGTGAATCCATTCCAAAAACTTTAACGTCCAAGTGTCTCTCTTTTTGTTGAACGTGAAATTGTACAGATTCGCTAATGTGGGTCACGACAATTTCGTCGTATTGGTTTTCTACGACGAGACCGTCAATTTTGAAAATTTCCTGGTTTTCGTCGATTTCCTGCTCTTCACCATTTTGTACGATTCGGATTCCAGAAGTTGTTATTTCTAAGGTGGTATCACCATATCTAAATTAATTGTTATAAATCACGAAAAAACATAATTTGATGGACTTTGGGTGTAAAACGAAAAGTTTAGGATTCAAGTTCTGATTTTCTAGATTTTGCTGAAAAAAATATTAAACGATCAGATTTAATCAACAAGGTAAGGAGTAGGTTTGTTGAGGAATTTTTAAAACCTCGATCGAGAATTTATAGCGTTCGTATAAGATTCGTCTTATGAGAATACTAACATTAAAAAAAAATTGAATTGACGAATTATTGTTTTGTCAAAAAACTAACAAAATAAAAAAACTAAATTTTTTGGAAAATATCTCTTATATATTAAATATAAATGTACTAAATTGTTTACTAATAAAGAATACACAAAGCGCCGATTTTCAAAAGTTATCCGTCCAAAAATTTTAAAAATTGTGTTTTTTTGAACATTTTGGGTGGCGAAAGTTGCTGAGGTAGAAAATTCTTTAAATTTGTTACTGGTCAAAATGACGTACAAATTAAGCTAACAGACAGCCGTGCTCAGCTTTTTTCTATGGTCTGGTAACGAAAACCGGTACAAAAATAGATCAGCCGCCCCCATCGGTTAATTAAAAATTCGAATGAAAAACTGATAAAAAATATTTTGTAAATTAAATTCAAAGTTGATCTGACCGGATCTAAAGAAAAACTTAATTTATGCTCATTTTGGGATAAAAACGTCTTTGGATAAACAAACAAGTCCACGTCATACCTCGTAGACCCTCTTAAATATAGTGTTTTATGCAACCCTGAGTTCACGGTATGTACTCGGAATTACAATGACTCATTGAATTAGGGATGAAATACTTTTACGAGACTCGAAAGGATGTCGTTGAAATTTGCTGAAAATATGAGATAATCTTATAAGTTATCTCCGATGCGAAAATCAGCGTTTGCAGATAACAATTTTGAAGGAAAGTCAGATCAATTCTGGTTTTGTAAAAAATTTAATTATATTTTTGGCTAAGTTTTTATAATTACGTTCAACAAAAAAAATGCTTTTTATCTTATAAAACATTCGAAAACAATGAATAATTAACCGAAAAAAGTCTAAAATATCTTAGAAAATTAGAAAAATTCCACGACAACACTAACTACCAAATTTAACATACCGTCTANAATGTAGACTCTACATTATGATAGGAACGGCAAAAATCGACCAGCTCAGATTGTATTTATTTTCGAAGCACTTTTTGTTTCTTTGCTGAAATTAATCAAAAAAAATTTTGAAAAAAAATTATTTCCCATTTACTAATAATCAGCATTTTCGAAAAATTTTGCCTTTATATTTGGCTATTTATTTGGCTTGAAATTATACTTGAATTAATTTTGAAAATTCCAACTTGGAATTTCCAAGCCAAAAAACAGGTTTTGCGATTTTGAACAATCTCCAGGTGAAATTTGAAATTTTTTTCGCTTAGATTATTTTTATTCATGATATTCTAGAACACATAATGTATAAATCACCTTACGTAGGTGAAAAAAGTTTTGTCGGGCCTACCTAAGTATACATCATTACATGATGTTTAAAAAAAATTATGGCCGAAAAATTCTGACGATCGAGGTTTAATATGTCCATTAATTATTTGTTAATTCTTGATTTCAGACTATTTTAAGCTTCGGGGCATTGAGCACTTCGAACAATTGGTTACAAAAAGTATTATGAAGAAAAATATATAATTTGATAAGTTTTTCTTAAACAATATTGCATTTTTGGTCATTAGGGGTTAGACGATCTTGGATTATTTATTATTTTAAAAGATCACTTAAAGAATGTTCCAATCGTATTTTTGGCAATAATCGTGAAAAGTTAATATAGATTAACCATCTTGCTGGTGATCACTTAACTTCAAATTTTCTAATGCCTGCTAATCTGCTTTCAAAATAACTTCTGGTAGAATAAATTTTCATGATCTTGGTGTACTTAGAAGGGAGTTAATCGATATACAAAAATAGACCGATTCATTGTTTCATGAGGGTACATGTGATTTTATTTTCTGACCCTTAATTTTCACTTATCAAACCTAATTAACATAGTTTTTCCCCTTATGCATTATTTTGAGACAGAGGTCAAAAGTTAACATTTTTTGTTGATTATTTTTAAATCTAATTTTGCATTTGGAATTTAGTTAGCAGAAATTTGCAATACAAGTGAAGTGAATATTATAAAGTAAGAAAGAAGGGAAAACTGTTTCTGCTTAGCAGAATCTGCTAACACTTTTTTTAATTATGTTCAAACTGTAGCCCTTGGAAAAATATAATGAGCAGTACAAAAATAATTACAAAATTTTGATCTATTGCTTAAGAAACAAAATCCGTTTTAGAAATTGCCTATTGTTTAAGCTCGAGATTTTTTATTTTTTTCGAAAAAAAATTGAAGAAAATTTTACGCTTAACCTCCTCACACCCAGAAACGAGAACTTCGACTCACACCCAAAAGCCTATTAAAGGCAATACTTTGAGCGCTTATCACGGGAAAACTGGGAAAGATATCAATTTAATTATTGTCACTGATTGAGATCAAGGATTAATTAAGTGAACAACACGTAACATTTTGAAATTTCGAAGTTTGTAATAGATAACTGCGAGAGAAAAGGAGAGATCACTCACCCTGTATTTCTTGAAAAACCATATACTTATGACATGGTAAGTTACAAATTTAGGAGTGAAAGCGTTAGCTATTGAAAGCTGGTCTCAAATTTTGAATATTGATATCTTGATCGATTACAAACAATTATTTATATCGCCACGTTCGAATATTTTTTTTCATTATTTTGAGTTTCATAAAATCACTTGTGAAAAATTATTCTTCGTATAGAGACTGCAGATAAAATAAACTTTATTCAAAAGATCCTCAAATACTTTCTAAAACTTGCTTCCTTGAATTTCGATATTATGTATCGTTTTCACAATTAATTTTTAAGAATTTTGACGAAAATCCTAAAAAAGTAGGAAAAATAACTTTCGAACGGCCGTAGTAACATTTTCAACAATATTTTTGGAAATAAAATTGCCAACTCTATGACTATTTGAATTGTAGGTCTGTGGCGATGTTATTTTCTGCGCCGTTTTGGCTCCCGAAAATTTATTTGCCTTCAGATAGTCAAAGGGTGTGACGGGGTTAAACATCAAAATATTTTAAACGGTTTTTTATTTTGGAGCAGTAGCTCACAACCTTTTAAGAAAAAATTTGTATTGAATATAAGATTTTTTAACGGATACAATTTAAACATAATTTAGAATAAAAAACATTGGTTGAAAAAAGTTCTGCTGTTCCTACCTAAATATAAAGGGACACACATTTTCCAAAGCAAAAATAAGGAGAAAAAATCGATCAAAAATGTGAACTTCAAGAGTTAGAACACATTTATTGCATTGAAGCTGATTGATTTTCAAAATTGCATTTTTTTTGCAAAAATAGTTTCTAAAATATTATTTGTTGAAATTATCATCGTATCCGACCAAAAATAGTAAATCACGTCCGCGATATGCTGTAACTTTAGTGCTTTATTAAATCGGAAATGCATTATTTCAGATACCGATCTCACACAACGTGTACTCTCTCAAATTATTAAAGCATATGCGGAACTCTGTCTTTCAACAGTGATCGGATAACACTGGTATTTACCCCCATTTTTCGTTGTTTGATCGCTTGATCCAGAAATCAAAGTTTGCGTTACGTTCAATACAGAAAATCAGTCCGAGAGGGTTAAACCCGAATATTTAGAAAGAACCAGTTAAAGAAAACAAAAAGTTTAAACGGAATGACTTTACTCGCCGATGGCTGACGCGGTAAGAGGGCGTTTGTTCAAAAAGTAAAATTGATACCAGATTATAAGGGTTTAATAATGGCAAGTTATTCAAATTTGGTTAACAGTTAGTCTAAGGTAGGCCCGAACAAATTCGACCGACTCAAATTCGATTTTCGGTGCACTTTGAGGTTTTTGTGACTGAAAAATATTTGACCGAAAATTATGTCCTATTTTATAAAAATCAGCATTTTGGGCTTGAAATTATTCTTGAACTAATATCGAAAATTCCAAGCCAAAAGATAGGCAATTTTGAAATAGATTTTGAGTTTTTGAACACTTTAACACAAATATATCAAAAATAACCTACAGTAGACAGGGACTTTTTGTCGGGCCTACCTTACACTAGAGTTAATTTTGAAACCGTGGAAAATTACATTTTTTTCATTTTTTGGTTTTCGACGGAGAAATATAAGATACATGTTTAAAATTATATTTTGTGCATCGCAAATTGCGATTCGCAATAAATAAACACAATCTCAGTTAGTGTCATAAATCCGGTGAAGACCATCTCGATGGAATTTTTTTAAGGCATTTCAAACGCGTATAATTAGGGGGTAATAATATCACAAAACGTCTGTTTTTAAACAGATGGATAAGTGAAAACATTGATTTTTTTATTCAAAGAAATTTCAGGAAATTTTGGCGTGTACCCTCATTAACCCTCTGATGCACTTGAGTTGCTCAAATACTTTTGAAACGGTCTAAAAGTCTGGAAATAGTAATTTGATAATGTTTTAGATAAAATCCTATTTCAGAACCTCGAATTGGCTTGAAAATTTAAGACTTTGTAAATTGAAATCTCTTTTATTGCTCGAATTAAATGAAAATTTGATTTCAGGATTTTGTAGTTCACCCGTTAAAATCATAAGAATTAGACCACTCTTAGGGGATTTAACAATAGGGAAGAGGGGAACGACAGCTAGGGGAAGGGAAGAGGGAAGGAAAAAGTCTGGGGAACGCTCCCTTTTCCTAGCCTGATTCGGAGCGTTGAGGGGTTAAACTAACAATTTCAGTTTTAACTGGTTTTTTCCAAATCGGAAACAGCTTATTTTTCCCCGATTCAGAATAAAAATGGATGGGTTTCAACCCCAATCTTATCTCGGTCCGAGTCATATTTTTTTCCAATCCACATTCCGTCCCGATCCCGAGTTTTAGTTTCTAAATCCCGTCCCAATCGCGAGTTTTATTTTTTCAATCCCGATCCGGTTTCAGAACACTGATGAAGGTTGTTAGACAACCGTTGTCTTCAAATTCCACATTTTCAAAATTGATTTAATTATTCAAATCGTCATTCAAGATATCAAGCACGAGATTAAGTCAAATAAATGAGTTTTTTTTGATAGATTTTGTTTTTGGAAAACCAGGATTTTATTGAAAATTTAATTGAGTCTCAAATCAGATCATTTCTAGAACGAAATTATTGCTATAATTTCGGCATTGAATTATGACAAATCAAAGGTCATTTATTCAATGAATCTAATTATGCCATAGTTCGAATTAGTTCTAAATTGAGTAGAAACTGATTTAACTAATTTTCACTCAAAATTGCCAAAACACTTGTAAGCGCATAATTAGATTCAAAACATAAAAGCCGAGTACTTGTTTCAATCATTTAGACTCAACTACGATTTTACGTTTCGTTTCGTTTTTTACCTTTATTTTAATTAAAAACACGGATTAGTCCCAAAACATGAGTTGTTTTTCATCTAGACTAATTAGCAGTTGGAAATAACTAGTAATAAACTATGCATAGGGGGTGAATGGAAAAAAATCCTACCCTGAGCCGTTTATGACTCATTTTAAACATAGCCTATGTCACATAGGTGTTTCGAAAATTTCTATTACCTATTTTTTAAATTAATTTTCTCTTAATTTTTAATAATCAAAATACTAAGAAAATATCAGAAAAAACACTTTTGTTCGTGTTTAATCGTCAATTTGTCTCTATAAGATCCTTTAATCAGCGATCAGAGAGTAAAAAAAGGCTCTGGGAAGATTTTTCACGAAGTTGAAACAACTCCTTTGTTATTTAATATGAAAATAAAAAAAATGTGAAAAAAATTTCATAAATTAAAGATTTGTCTAGGTTTTCATGTAAAATTTTTCATTCAATCAAATTATTTATCTAACCATGAATCAATTTTGTTCACAAAGGGCGCTAGAGGGCAATTGCCAACAATTAGTAAATCGCCTCATATTAGACCCATTTTTAGTAATATTTTGAGTAATTATTGTTTTGGGGTGATTTTCTGTACTTTTATTCTAATTAATAACACGGATCAGTCCCAGAACATGAATCGTTTTTCATCCCAACTCATTAGTAGTTGGAAATAACTAGTAATAACTGACGCACGATGCTTTTTTGGGGGTGAATGGAAATTGTCAAAATTCTTATCTTAGGTTGGAATAAAAAATAAGTGGAGGTGAATGTAGTTCGGAGAAAAAATTCCTACCTGAGTCGTTTATGACTCAATTCCAACATAGGCGTTTCAAAAATTTTATTTCGTTTTTTTAAGTTAAATATTTTTTGGAATTTTTCTATTATCAAAATAATAAGAAACTTCTAGAAAATACACTTGTCTCAAATTGAGACTCTTAATAGTTAAAGGGATGGTCAACGCAAAATTGGCCAAAAACGTAGTTTTGTAATCAGTTTCACGCTGAATGTAGAAACAAAAAAGATATGAAACCACCAGAAATGGAATGCTTGAGTCAAAAGGCGTCGAGTCAGGGTCAAAGTTGATCGCATTGATAGTCACTTCCGCCGGAAATGACGTTTGAAAAGTTTTTCTTTGAAAAATTAAAAGTCTATCTCCTCCCTGAGTTTTTGCGATATCAACTTTATTTCTTTAAAAATAACAGAAATTATAATATCCACATCACTGATCTCACAGAATTTTCGAAAAAAATTCATAGCGCTTGAAATCTAGATAAAACGGTTATTTTGGCCTGAAAATCATGGGTTTACAAAACCTATCTACTAGATAGTATCTAGTCCCTCAATTTTCAAAATTATTATTTTTGAGTAGCATATACACAAAGACCAAACACTCGTCCATAACATTGATCTCACAGAATTTTGATCAACCCTCTTAGCTCTCATGTCAAAATTAAAATTAGTCAGAAAATTTCTTTTTTTAATTTTCATTCGAAATTAAATTTTCATAATCTATCAGACGCAGAATTTAATGCAGTTTCAGAAAATATAATTGTGATATTTTTGCGATGAAAATTAACTCTCAAAACTCCAAATCAAATTGCCAAAAAAAATACTATTTTCTATAATAGTACTTTCGAGGGTAGGAAGGACTTTAAACATACCACTTATTGAATTCAAATGCAGAAAATATGCAGTTTTGAACTTTTTAGGAAAAAGAACCTCATTAGACATTTTGTCCAGATTTGCGTTGACCACCCCCTTAAACGTCAATTTTTCTCAAAAAGATTCTCGAATCACCCGCCACAGAATATAAAAAATAGGCTATGGGAAGATTTTTAACGAATTTACATCAGCTTCTTTTTATGTTTTTTTTTGATGTCAAAATTTTCAAAATTAGTTTAGTTTTTTAAGTTAAATTTTATATTCATTTTAATTGTTTACTAACCATAAATCAATTTTGTTCACAAAGGGCGCTAGAGAGAAATTGCTAGCAATAAGTAAAGCGCCTCATATTAGACTCATTGTTTGTAATATTTTGGGTAATTAATGTTTTGGGGTAATTTACTGTACTTTTGTTACTTTTAATTTTATAAATAACATCGAACAGTCTCATAACACGACTTGTTTCAATCTGGACTAATTGGAAATAATAAGTAATAACCAACGTGAAGTTTTATGAATACCTATTTGACAGTGATGAAATAATAACTGTTGGCATGTTTGTAAAAATAACTGGACATAATTTATAAAAACACATTATGTGAAGATTATGAAGTGTCATATAAATTATATGATATAATGAAAAGATTAACTACCCGGTAATTCTTCAAAATGACGCACAAAACTCTGGAAAATAATCATCACTTTCAATAAGCAATTTCCATGACTTTACTGATCGTGGAAGTGGTTCTGATTGATGAATATGTCACCCGCGCACAAAACCGAACCCATGACTACTACTGTAATAATCCTTAAGAAAAAAAAATATCGAAAACGATGCCCGTACCAATGAAACATTTTTTTGTAGTATATATCGAAAATTATCCCTACTGTGAATCTTTGTCCAGGCCTACATGTTGTGTAGGTAGTGACGTTTTAAATGGCGCTCTGAATNTAATTTTCGATATTGATTACGATTCCAGAGTTCAAATAAAGTCTTGTACTGGTTTAATCGTTGTGAAAATCCAATTGAGACACGAATCGCGTAATTATACCGTAAGTGTTGATAATATTGAATCCAACCGAAATACATTCTCTAATTTAGCACGTACGGACACAATCGGGCCAATGAAGTACAAATATAACAGGGTGACCTATGATCTACATTGAGTATTATCAAAAATTACATAACATCACGCGATTCTTGTCTCGAAATAGTTCTTCGCCAGAATAATACAAATTTTATACAAACTCGGGCATCGTAATCGATATAATCTAATGATTAATAAACTAGGAAAAACATCCACTAAAGATGTTCTAAAGAATTAATAAATCTTAACAACAAAGTTGAACAAAATAGGCAGCACTTTCCTAAGTCGGTTGTAATAAATCTTTATGTATACGGGGATTAATATGGATCACCCGCCCTCAGAGTACAAATCCTTAATATTTGAAAAATGCGAAATCTGAGCATTTGATTGGTTGATCTTTTTTAATCTGACCAATGAAATCGGCCTATTCCGCAATCAAGGTTTGATTGGGTGCTAAATATCTTGCGTTGTTTGTATCATTCAAAATATTTAAGATTTTACTCTGAGGGAGGTCATCCATATACGGTAATATCATATACCGTATATGATATCCAACACCCAGTTTACTTCTTTAATTTATTTATGTTTTTGGAAATGATAACGCTCTTATTCATCTAAAACCGTGGAAAATTCGATTAAAAAATCATCTAAGCCTCCAAAATATTGCTAACTTACTAATACCCTACTAATACTAGTGCTCAATACGGAACTACGGTTCACCAAAAAATTTTTCATGATGTTAATCTGGAGAGAGACGATTTATCAAGTAATTTCAGAAAAAATTTCACGTCGCTGTAAGCTGAAATTTGAATTTTTACGATGAGTCATGACCAAATTAGGGAAGAATTGAGTTAAGTTTTACCATCTCCTTAATTATATGTTCCAACTGACGCGTGTTTTGTTAATTAAAAAAATGCCAGCACATACTGAATCATATTAACTTTGCAGACATTTTTCCTTAATTTCAATCCAAGGGATAATTTTGCAAAAATCTTTGTTTCGAAATTTCTGGATTAAGGGGGTGTGCATGTCTGATTTTTATGGAGACTTAGAGGCAATCAGAGTGCACCAAATTGTTTCGAGATGTCTACAAAATGTATTTCCGATCAAACCCACAAAACAAATTTTGCGTTTTTTCAATTTTTTTTAGAGTATTTTTTTCCAGAATTTAGTCAAAAAATATTGTTTGTTTAGATTTGACCACTAAAACTTCAAAATTTCGACTTGACGTAAGCCAACTTTTTGTTCAGTGTTTTACTGGCTTTCATTTGAGTCTACTTCCAAAAAAATCTAACCACATTTTTTTTCGAAAAATCATATTTTCAAGTCTGCATCGAAATTTGAGAAAACATGGACTTCTGGGTTCTTAGAAATGCAACACTGCGTACTTAAGAAAATTTTGGCCCCATTTTGAAACTAAACCTCGGAGGAGATAGATTTTTAAGCCAAAAATCGTGAAAAACAGCCAAAAATCGTCGGTTTATTGGACCGCTAAGAAAATTAAGCCATCGAAATAAAAAATCGTACACTAGGGATCTTAGTTTAATTATTCTCCGTATTATGTCAACTTTTGAACAAATTTTGATATATGGTCGGGGAGGAGATAGATTTTGAAATTTCGCGAAGGGACTTCCTGTTACGACTATGTGACGATTGGTGTAGTCATCAAAATCTGAGTTTGACCTTCGATTTCACAAGATAAAGGCTGGGTTTACAAATTGGCATTTTTGGATTAATTGCTCAAGCTGCAGATTTTCCTAAACTACCTCTGCAAAATTGCAAATCAGACATACACACCCCCTTAATGGGGTGAAACCACCAGTCATTTTTGTATGGCCGGTTTACTTTTGTACCGAATTTAACTCAAGCTGTGTTTGTGGTTACTACGGTAGTTCAAATTTGGCACAATTCTAAATCGGCCATACAAACTCGTGTTGGTCTCGCGGTTTTGCCAAACGTGGTTTTCTCACTCGAGGGCGCCAAATTGAAATTCATTATTTTATGCTTATGAAAATTCATCGCCCAAGTATATTCGGCTCAGGCAACATTTGAATGTCAGAATGATCATTTATTGGTCATTTGTGTCTAACTTATACATCACACTCTAGTATATTTTATGAATTTTATTAATTCAATTGTTATTTAAGGGGGTCGGTGCATTTTGACAAATTTGCACTTTTTCAATTTTTTTCTAATGATGGTAAACTTTTTGCCACTTTAAAATTTTCAAATAAAATTGTTTCCAAATGTAAGGTGCTACCTTTGAGCTTACTTCGTTTGATCTGATTTTTTCCAGATCTATAATTTTTACTTTATAAATCGCCTTTTCAAAAAACACTTACAAAACGGGAGATTTCGGTTGAAGATGTCAAAATTGAGGTAAAATAATTTTTTTATTTATAAGAAACCAGAAAAAACGGCCTCGACCACCGAATTCAATTTTGGCACACCGTAAGAAATATTTTTTGTCATGAGATGAATGAAATAAATTGAATCGGTTATAGATGGGGATAAAAAGGAATGGGATGCATCCCATCCCCAAATTTGGGGATAAATGGGGATAGGGATGGAAAAATCAGCTAGGGATGCATCCCTTTACAAGCCTGGTCGAGACGACTTAACCATTTGGCAAGTTTAAGTGGAATAAAATTTTTTGATTAATGAGGGCTTCAACCGATTTCTCACAAACCGTAGTTTCGTTGCAAAAATTATGATTCAGAGTATAAACAAGAGCGAAGAAAGCGAGAAACAAACAAGGACTATTTGAATAAAGTAAAGGTGGTATCTCAATATTTTCAGCTGAGATTCCAGAAAAATAAGTTTAACATTTTTGAAAAAGAAATGGGTAAATTTTCAAAATATTTCCAACCAAAAATCACAAAACCATGTCATATGATTTTTCAAAGAGCATATAAAAAATATGTGGTCATCTACGCAAAAAGTTGAAGTGGTCATTTTGCAGAGTGTTTTTCGTTTATTTGAAAGAAATAAAGAAAAAAAATTTGAACAAAAAATAAGGCATTTTTTCATAATGTTCGGAACTTCTTTCAAAATTTTTTCATAATTTTTCGAATTCGAAAAGTTTTATTCGAACTCAAAATTTTCTAAAAAAGCAATAATTAGAAAATTTTGTAATAACAAAAGTCGCCTGGATTATCAAACATTACTTTGATGGTATATTAAGGGGAATATATAAACTCAGTAAAAAGTTTTGCATCAAGAGCCCATATCCCTTTAACACCTTTCGCTGGATCTGAGAGATGTGGGCTGAAAAGCGGCCTCATGAGTGGCTAGGAGGGGTCTTAGGAGTGTCAGGATTGGCTCCCTAGCCGCTTTTCAGCCTACATCTCTCAGATCCAGCGAAAGGTGTTAAAGGGATATCCGTATCTGTCAAAATGCACCGACCCTCTTTATCTGATTAGAAAAATTTACCAAGAAAGCAATGGAAATTTTCTTAAACACAATGCTGGGTTTGTGAGCATTTTTTTTTCAAATTATTTCATCACTTTTTATACGAGTTATTTAACCACATAAATAATATTTTGAAGTTAAAATTATTTTAAGCGTCCTTGAAATTTTAGACATTTCTGTTGATTAGTTTCAGAAGTATTCAAAGTTCACTAAATGGACCATTAGAAGTGAGTCAATATTTCGAATGTTATCTGTAAATAATTTATTGTCTATCAGAAGCGAGTAACCACTTGGAAATAATATTCATTTGGGACCAGAATATTTTGACATTTATGAAAATTTTTAATCAAAAGGAATTGAGATGTTTTGTCACTAAATTTGTAAAATTATTAAACCATCGCAACCACCAAATTCAATGCATTAAATTCAACGTAATTTTGTGATTTTTATATTTTGATTAAGGTCGTTTTAACATAAGCAGACGTAAAAAAAATCTGAAAAATTCAGATTAGATAAAGTAAGCTTTCAAGTTGTATCTTACATTCTGAAACCGTCATGACAATTTACTTTTTGACGCGTCATTCACAAATTTCATGTCACAAAAAATTAACTGTCTCGAGACAAAAATCATTGAAAAGGGTGATGCTCTAAATTTAAGAAATCGTTTTGCTCATAATTCATCAAAATGACTAAAGGGGGGATATCTCCAGATGTACGTAAAACAACAAGATAAGAAATTGGCACAACAGGACACTCGGTGTGCATAATTCATTGATAAACATATTAGTCATTTCGTGAACTTAACAGTATTGCAACGTTTCGCCTTTTAGGATCAGAAAGATACGAGTAAGTGTTTCATGTAAAGTTTCAAAAATAATTAATTGTTTGTTTGAATTCCGAAAAAAATAAGATAACATCAAGCATAGTTCAAAAGATAGGCCAAAAAGTAAAGTGAACGGAAAACCACCGAAAATTGTTTACTTTTGAGTGCCTGGATAATGGAAAAATGCCTAGCTAATCTTAAAATTTGAACTTCAAAAATTTCTCACAAATTATTGAGAGTAATAGTTTATGAGCTTTAAAATTATGACCTAAGATTTAAAAAAAAAAGATTGAAAATTTCCGTTTTAATTTCTGTCAAGTAAATAAGCACATGTAACGAAGACAAAATATAAGGAATTCGCAATTTAGTTTTCAAAATCATTCAAAAGCATTTCCAACTTAACTCCGGTACTCGGACAGTGCCGATTGGCACTGAGTGGACATTTAGCGTGCCCGCTCTCAAAGTAACTTACACACAAATTTTATGAAATTGATATTCGTTTAGTTTTTTACAATTCTCTATCTTTTGGTTTTATTTTTATTTCTATCTAAACGCGATGAAAATATTTGATGGACCAATCATATGTTTAATCTATTTGATTTTTCCTTCAAATCATTTTCACTATTTTATGTATTTGAAAACCTCGGGTCCATTCAATTTGACTCGATGACTAAGTACGAATTTGAGACCGTTTTAAAATGATATTATTTCTTTGATATTTAGATCAAGAAAAGAAAAATATTTAATATGGACCATATTATATATGGTTAAATATTTTCTCAAATAAATTTTTAGCGTTGAAAATAAAATCACATACTATAAGTTTTCTTTCAAGATCTGATTAAGGTGGGTTGTGGTTGTAGAATGTTGGAATTGCTGGGGAAAATAGCCCTCTCCTCCAGCTGGACTGGAAGGGTTGATAACGGGCAGATAAGAATAAATGAGAAAAAAAATACGGGAGACTAAAACCTTCTCTATCACCTGCAAGTAACTTTTTATGATTCTGGTGAAGGATGGCTCACTGGTACCGCAGTGAAAAACTGGTAAAAATATGTTCTCAATTCACACAAAATCGGAATAAGTCGGTCAATTTTGCTTTAAATTGATTCAAACCAAGATGTTTCGTGAAAGTACGACGTCTTCAAATAATTAC